>CAOGCB011211883.1:0-18788 GCA_948266635.1 Cnidoscolus chayamansa | reverse complement strand
AATTTCCCTGTTTTTTTCATCCGTGATGGAATGAAGTTCCCAGATTTGGTACATGCTTTTAAGCCCAACCCTAAGTCTCACATCCAGGAGAGCTGGAGGATCTTTGACTTCCTATCTCATGTTCCTGAGAGCTTGCACATGCTCACCTTCCTTTTTGATGATTTGGGAGTTCCACAGGATTACAGGCATATGGAAGGCTCTGGTGTTAACACCTATAGTCTAATCAACAAGGCTGGAAAACTGCATTATGTGAAATTTCACTGGAAACCTACTTGTGGTGTGAAGTGTTTGCTAGAGGAAGAGGCCGTCAAGGTTGGAGGAACCAATCATAGTCATGCCACTCAGGATTTGTACGACTCCATTGCAGCTGGCAACTATCCAGAGTGGAAGCTTTATATCCAGACAATGGATCCTGATCATGAACGGAAATTTGACTTTGATCCACTTGATGTGACTAAGACCTGGCCTGAGGACATTCTGCCTCTGCAGCCAGTTGGCCGCTTGGTTTTGAACAAGAACATTGACAATTTCTTTGGTGAGAATGAGCAACTTGCATTCTGCCCTGGTATTGTGGTTCCAGGTGTTTCGTATTCGGAAGATAAATTACTTCAGACTAGGATTTTTTCCTATTCCGATACCCAGAGGCACCGACTTGGGCCAAACTATCTTCAGCTCCCTGTTAATGCTCCAAAGTGTCCTCATCATAACAATCACCATGACGGCTTCATGAATTTCATGCACAGGGATGAGGAGGTATCTTTAGCCTATCTTTTTTGTGGATTTGTATTTCTGGGAAATGTTTCTTGTAAAATTGGATCATATCACTCTGTTTCACCTAAAATATAGCTTTCAACATCCCAACCAGGGAAAATTTTGCGTTTCAACTTGCGTAAGTGGTAATATTGTTTTCTGCTTTTTGCCTTCTACTTTCCGTTCTGATCTCGTGCTCTGATGCTATTTCGCAGGTCAATTACTTCCCTTCCAGGTATGATCCAGTTCGTCATTCTGAGAAGTATCCCATTTCTTCAGCCATTTGCAGTGGAAAGCGTGAGAAGGTTATCTTTTTCTGCCATGGGTCTTTTGTTAAAATTGATTCTTGTTATGGAAGCGTCATTTGGTGTTTCCTTGAGCGAGAGAGAGAGAGAATGTGTATTGGGGGCATCAAGGAATTCTTTTTCTTTTCGCTTGCCCTTTCTTTTTGTGGGGTTTGAGACGGGGTTGGTCATGTTTCTGAGATTGAGATAAGTACTAATTGAATTGTGAAGTTATTTGATTCTATAGATTTAGTGCTGGATAATCATTAATTTTTTTTTTCTGACTTTGCTGATTAATGCAGTGTGTGATTGAGAAGGAGAACAATTTCAAGCAACCTGGAGAGAGATATCGATCTTGGTCACCAGACAGGTAAAATTCATGTTATTTACTGCCGCTTTTGAATGAAAGATTATTGTAAAAGATTGTAGTACTAGTCTTCTTTATGCCCTTTCTTAATCCAGGCAAGAGAGATTCCTACGCCGGATGGTTGATTGCTTATCTGACCACCGTATCACTCATGAGCTTCGTAGTATCTGGATCTCCTACTGGACTCAGGTTAGAATTTCTTTGAATTCAGTAAATTTCTAAAACTATGAGGTGGCGTATGACATTGGTGTTCAGATGTCTTATCGTGGGGTTTGGATGTGGTGCAGTGTGACAGATCATTTGGTCAGAAGCTAGCATCACGTCTCAATGTGAGGCCAAGCATTTGAAGACGATAGAGTCGTAATATATTCTAAGTCAGGGTGAGGACACTGGTTCAAAAGCTAAAAATCAATGTCGATCGTTGGATTTTGGTTTTAACTTGCATGTTATGGGTCTCTATTTTAACTATATATGCTCTCTATCGAATAAATTGTAGTTGTATGCTGTCCATTCAGGCATGTTGTTTTAGTGTCTGTCTGTAAGACGGTGGTATGTATGGCTTGTAATTTGGGTGGATTTGTGTCTTAGCTTTTCTTATCTTTATGTGAATAATGTGTTTAGCCTACATCAATAGATCGATAACAACATTTAAACTTTGGTTTGTTAATAAGCTGCCTCTCTGGTTAATATAGGCAAACCTTGCATATTCTTTTTTATATTTAGATATGTAGTAAATGATAGATCATAGACCTTTTAACGAATCCCATTAGGCTTTTAAATCCCAATTGTTATTCTATCAAATATAGAGTTGTTACATTAGAATAGGTAGGTTCTAGATAAGCTTGGTAGCCTGTACCCTTTTGTTAATCCCATGAACCCTATATTTAAAAATCCCCAAATTTTTTATTTAATATCTAATATTATAATATAAAGATAAAATTAAGTATTATTTATTTAATTTTGTATTATTTAAAATTCTTTAAACAACTCAAAAATTAAATATTTTTTTAATAAAAAGATTAAAGAAATACAGACAAAACAATTAACTTTTTAAAATATAAAAATTCGATAATAATTATGTCCGAAAATAAATATTTTAATTTTCTTTTTCATTCTTTTTTTTACGAAATGATTAAATAACATATTTTTATAAAGAAAAAGCCAATAATTGATTAAAATTACCTTTGAAGTATGTTAGTTCTTTTAAATTTAAAAAAGTAAGTGGCAAAATAAAGGTGGAAAACATAATCAATGCTTTTTTATTATTATTTTTTATTTTTATAGAAACACTTAAAAGAAATTATTAATTCTTTAAATTTAGTAAAATACTGTTAAGTAAAAAAATACAACAAAAATAAAAATTTATTATTTTAATTATATTTTTAGATTTATATAAAAATAAAAAAATAATAAATAAAAGAGCACGTGTATGTTCTACAAGATGAGGTTGCCGAAGGAATCAATTAAAAGAAATAAAAATCTCATTTTTCCCCCTTCAAATTTCATCATTTCTAAAAAAGAAAAAAGACAACTTTTTCAGGACACAAATACCAACACAGACAAGCTGCAAAGTTTGAACCTTTCTCAACAGAAAGTCTCGTACCCATCGACCCCGGAGTCCTCGCTCTCGCTTCTCAGTGGGTCGACAGCCGAGCAGCCATACTCTATCACTGTGTGGTTCTGTGATTTTTTTATTTTATTTTTTATTGTTTATTTCCAATTAAATTAAACAAATAGTGAATGGGAGACAAAAGCAAGAGGCTTGGACTTGGAAGCGATCGGCGAGCTTGTAAAAAGAAGCAAAAGTGGCACGCACACACACACAAGCACCACCATGGCACCATTTTTAACCCACTAACAGGATGGAAAAGGAAGTCGTATTCCATTTTTATTTCTTTATATATTTTAAATATTCCCCCATTGAAGATTTGGCTTTAAGATCTAATCAAACATGGCATCAGCAACCGGATCAGTTCTTGGTTCTGTCTCGCTTTCTTTGTCTGGAGCTGAGTTGGGCCTCGAAAGTTGACTTGAACGGCGAGGATTTCAAGACCCACCAAAACATGGTGAGCTGGTAATGTGGGGTCATAGCTTGGAAGCAGAATCTTCCCTTGCACAATGATATGGAATCCTTAACTGTCAAATTTTGAACGAGAGGCTTAGCTTATTACTATGAGAGAGACTCGGAGACGAGTTTATTTCTTCTTATGGAGGTGATTTCCCGAGGGACAGCATCTTAAAAGTCCTGCCTTTTATGAGATTTTTGTTTTGTTCGTTGCTCATGTTCCTCCTCCACAGACAGTCAAGATAGTATTTTTTCGGTTTTTGGGTTTAGCTCAACCGAAAAGGCTAACCATAAATGGTATTTTCATGAATCTTTGCAGCTGTTGTCTGTTTTAACTTGATTTCTCCTTGAATAGAATTGCTCTTCAGATTATGAATCTATATTTTTTTTCCCTTAATGATGGTTATATCGTGTATCAACGAAAATGATTTTTTTTTTCATTGGTAAATTGGAATCTTTGAATAAAAAGTGAGGAGAAGCGTTGCCTATACCAGCTACTCTGCCTTTTTTTTTTTCTCCAGTCTAATGTTGAATATTATGCGACTTTGATGGATATGCTGCTTTTCAAATTGGGTTTTTATTCTTTGATTCACTTTAATGGTTGCTTGTTATGTTAATTTTTGCTACCTTTCCTTCTACGGGATGTGTAAAAGGAAAGAGGAACCAAATCTTCCTATAATATCCATTAATCTAACCCCATTAGTCTTTGCGATTGATGTTCAATCACATTAACTTAGTAATCATCGGCCCATCGCCTCAGTCAAGTGAAAAAGAAAAACAAAGTTTCCCCTACTTCCAATCTTCTATGTAATTTACTGTTTTTATCTGGTTTTATGTTCTTGTTGATTGTATTGAGGATGTTTCAGTGATTTGTACAGAATTACATTGAAGACAGAAGATCTAAATTCTTCCTAGAGGTTATTGTTTTGGAAACTTCAGGTGGAATTACGTCATCTTTTGAATACTAGGATACATCAGAAGAGGGGCTTTTAAGTGAGATTTTGAGGATAGATCTTCATGGAAGAGCACATTTTATCAGATGGTACTATGCTGGGCCCTCATGCTGATTCAGCTATGGACTTTGACTACATGGATAAATTGTTGTTAGAAGGATGCTGGCTTGAAACAATTGATGGATCTGAGTTCTATACTTCTAGCCCCTTTAATTCTGCTTCCTTTTTTGATGCTTCATTTCAATGGCCTACCTCAGAGATCAATAATTGTGACTTGGCTTCCAGTTCATTGCAGAGGAGCAATCAAGAAGAGGAACAAATATCATTGTTGCCCAATTCACCCTTGAATGAAGCCCATAGCAGAAATCTGGTTAGTGCTGAGGCTCTTGACCAGGAAATAGGTAGTGCCGACAGATTGGGACACAATACAAATGTAGGTTCTGAAATAAGCAGAAGGTGGTGGATTGGACCAAGAACAAATCCAGGCCCCAAAACTTCTGTGAGGGATAGATTAATTAAAGCACTTGGATACATTAAAGAGTTCGCAAAAGATAAAGATGTCCTTATACAAATATGGGTTCCTGTAGACGAAGGAGGTAGACGTGTTCTAACAACTCATGACCAACGATTTGCAGTTGTTCCCAACTGTGAAAGGCTGGCAAATTACAGAGACATATCCACTAACTATCAATTTTCAGCTGAAGAGGATTCCAAGGACATGGTGGGCCTACCTGGTCGAGTTTTCTTGGGTAAGGTTCCTGAATGGACTCCTGATGTTAGATTCTTTAGAAGCGATGAATACCCACGGGTAGATCATGCTCAACAGTATGACGTATGTGGAACTTTGGCCCTTCCTGTTTTTGAACAAGGTAGCAGTACTTGCCTGGGGGTTATTGAAGTGGTTACAACCAAACAAAAGATTAAGTACAATCCGGAGCTTGAAAGCGTTTGCATGGCACTTAAGGTTTGTTTTTTTGTTTAAGAAATGCTTCTCTCTGTTCATCTGTTTTTTTTGTTTAAGAAATGCTTCTCTCTGTTCATCTGTTTTTTTGTTTAAGAAATGCTTCTCTCTGTTCATCTCAATGTAATGAGTGCAGTTGTTACATCATTGAAAATTAACATTGCATTGTTAACAGACTGACAAATTAATACCACTATGATGGTGATCTTATTAGTGGAATTCCTTAATAGCGTCAGTCTCTCCCAAATTAAATATGTGACATATTTTGTTCACATATTTCTCGTTAGTCAACTATTAAATTAGCTAGTTTAGCTTCCAGAAGAAATATGTATCTATTCACATAAGCACATAATTGAGATCCAAGGGCACCCAGTTATGCACCTTTTTGTGATCTCAGCATTGTTTTGGAGTACATGAAATGTAAAATGGTGCTTTTCAAGATGTATGTTTAAATTGCTTATTGCATGCACAGCTTAGATTCTCTTTTCTCTTTTGGTTCCAATTCTTTGGTTACAAAGGGGAGGTTACCCTCTGCAT
Source organism: Cnidoscolus chayamansa (assembly GCA_948266635.1). Classification (NCBI taxonomy): domain Eukaryota; kingdom Viridiplantae; phylum Streptophyta; class Magnoliopsida; order Malpighiales; family Euphorbiaceae; genus Cnidoscolus; species Cnidoscolus chayamansa. The sequence continues at coordinate 12,871 of CAOGCB011211883.1, read as the reverse complement.
CCTTCAACCAAACATCCCCACTCCTAACAAGAAGGGAAAAAATGGGCAAGGGATGTCAATTTTAATGCTGATGTTGGTATTGGGGGACTTCACCCATCAAGACAAGATTCATCTAGGGCTATGTTGCATGAAAAATTATGTTAGATGATAATGGTGTTTTGACTTCTAATCAAGGTTGCTTAATTTTAGAAAACTTTTGGGTTTCAGTTGTTATCTAGTATTTTCACTTGAGGGACAGGATAAGCTTCTATTTGCTCTTATAAATAGTTTACTTTGAACTATTTATTTTTGGTGGGAAGGATGGTTCTCTAGTGATGTTCATACTCATTTAAACTTTAAAGGTTCTTTATTTGTCTTGTAAAAACCTTTTCTTATTGTACTTGGGTTGCATCTGTTCAATATCTGTTGGTGAAATTTGCTTTAGTTGTCAAAAAAGGAACATTTTTTGCTACCCTTTATCTTCTCGTGGTTTTCTTTTTAATTTTTTTGGGCTAGAATTAAGAAGATGCCTTTGCAATCCAATGTATTATAATTGGATATTGGCTTCATTTTAGATAGATAAGGATCAGTACTTCTTGGCTGAATCAAGTTAGACATAGTTCAAAGTTGAGAGACATTAAAAAAATTCGTGCAAGTTTGAGTTTTTGATAGGAGAAACTTTTTTACCTGCAGGCAGTTCATCTTCAGAGTTCTGAAGTTCCAAGCTTGCAGCATGTGAAGGTAATTGAAGAAAAGTAATAAATATGATTATGTGTTGAAACTTCTATTTTCTTTTTTATAAGTTATGGATGAAACTTTTCTTTTCTTCTTTACTTCTCATCAGATGTGTGATATGTCCTACCAAGCTGTATTACCTGAGATTCATGAGGTTCTGAGATCTGCTTGTGAGACACACAAATTGCCCTTAGCTCAAACTTGGGTCCCATGCATCCAGCAAGGCAAGGGAGGGTGCCGGCATTCTGATAAAAACTACTATCGTTGTGTTTCCACTGTGGATCTTGCTTGCTATGTACATGACACTGGTATCCAGGCTTTTCACGAGGTTTGCTCTGAGCATCACTTGTTAAAAGGTCAAGGAGTTGTTGGGGAAGCATTTTTAACGAACCAACCTCGCTTCTCAAGTGACATAACTTCATATGGCAAATTTGAGTATCCCCTTTCTCACCATGCAAGGATGTTTGGGTTGCATGCTGCTGTTGCAATTCGACTACGAAGTGTGTACTCTGGTTCAGCTGACTTTGTGCTGGAGTTCTTTCTGCCTGCAGATTGCACAGATCCTGAGAAACAGAAGAGAATGCTTACTTCATTGTCCATCATCATACAACAGGTCTGCCAGACCTTACGGGTGGTAACGGACAAGGAGCTAGAGGAGCAAATTGATTCTCCAATTAGTGAAGTTTTAACCCCTTCAGAGGGTAGACCTCCTGGAGAAGAGATGTTAAGGGTGAAACAGCCTTATTTTGCCAGTTATGGTGGAGATAATTTATCCCAGGCTGACAGTCTCACAGGGATCCAACAAAGTGGATATGTTGTCTCATCATGTCAAAAGGAGAAGCAAAAGGTGCTCAGAGATAAAAAATCAGTAGATCATAGGCAAGATCAAGAACATAGTCTAAAGGCGAGTGTTGAGAGTGGTAGTGATTCTGCAGTTGCTGAAGGTAGCTTTTCAAGTGTCTGTAAGGGTAAAACAGGAGAGAAAAGACGTACCAAGGTAGAAAAAGCAATTTCCTTGCAAGTTCTTCAGCAATATTTTGCCGGAAGCTTAAAAGATGCTGCAAGAAGCATTGGCGGTAAGCATCATCATTAGAGTTTATTTTTATTTGACTGATTGCTTTACCTTTACGAGGTGAGGGTGGGAGGATGGTGCAATGTGATTTTTTTTTCTCTAAAAATTATTGGCTGGGAGCTGTAGTGAAGAACCTATTCGTTATCAATTTACGTACTTCTCATCAAAATACAGGTAATGCTATTTATATGAACAACTTAACATAAAAATTGTAAACACTGCTTATGCCAGTTTTGTAATTAGTGCTGCAAAGTATACTTCATTTGCTTAATCACGTATATAACCACTATTAGGAACAAGTTCTTTTTAAATGGGACTACAGAATACAAAGGGACCATTTCTTGGTGTAGCTGCAAAAGTCTTAGGCATTCAACTAAAAGCATGTTCTTCCTTGTCCTGAGAGCAGTCATTTTATGCAAAACTGTCGAAGGTTGAGCTTTCTCTAATATGGGCTTTTCCATAAGTTTCATAAAGCTTCTAAATCTGCTCTGCAATTTTTTTTTCATGTTCATTTAACTTCAAACAGCTTATCTGTTGCTCCCCTTTCAATTTCAGTTTGCCCCACAACCTTGAAGAGAATATGCAGGCAACATGGAATAAAACGATGGCCTTCTCGAAAAATCAAGAAGGTTGGCCACTCCTTGCAGAAACTCCAACTTGTGATTGACTCAGTCCAAGGTGCTTCTGGTGCTTTTCAGATTGGTTCCTTCTATACAAACTTTCCTGAGCTGGCCTCTCCAAGAAGCAATCTGTTTTCAACCTCAAAGAAGAGTGATCAACCAGAGTCACCAAGCATGCAGCCGGAGAGAGGTATGTTCAGCTTTCAAGCAGCTGCACCAAAATCACCTTCTTCCTCGTGCAGTCAGAGTTCCAATTCAAGCCATTGCTGTTCCAGTGGGACAAAAGAGCGCACATCTGCATTCACCAGTCCCACCAGTGAAGATCCTGTGCTTGGTGAAAACTCAGATAATTGTGTCTTAAGGAGCGTCAGAAGTGACGCTCAGCTGCATGCCTTTATTCAAGAAGAACAAAACCAGTTGCAAAGATCTCAAAGCCAGAAATTTCTTAGAGAACAGCCTGACTTGGGGAACCTTCAGCCATTACCTGAAAATGGAAGCTGTATATCTCCAGAGGTTGATGCGCATAGAGTGAAAATCACATATGGAGATGAGAAAATTAGGTTTCGAATGCCAAACAATCGGGTACTTAAAGATCTATTACAAGAAATTGCAAGACGATTTAATATAGATGATATACATAATTATGATCTGAAGTACTTAGATGATGAGGGTGAGTGGGTTTTATTAACTTGTGATGAGGATTTGGATGAGTGTATGGATGTATGTCAATCATCTCAAAGCCACACAATCAAACTCATGCTCCAAATTTCTCCTCATCTCTTGGACAGCCGTGGCCTTTCGTGATATTACTGAGATGCTTTGAGTTGCGTCAATGAGGTTCGAACTTGGAAGTGGATTGTGCCTTTGGAGCTGATGAAGTTCTCCATTATCGATGTCAGAATGTTAAAGCTGTAGCAGCAGGCTGCTGAACCATGAATGTAGAATCCGAACTGCAATGTTGATAAGGTGATACTTATGGGTTGCAGTTGCAATGCTGTTTCAAATCAGGAACATAAGCTCACTGCTGTGTGAGCTTTTAGGAAGTTAATATATTTTGTTTCTTCTGTAGGGATTGTGCCTGCATATATTTGATGGTGGGGGGGAATAAACTCTCAGTCAGGTGTAAAATGTCCTTATCAAACTGAAATGAAGGTTAAAGCATTGGATCATTAATGTGGTGTATACTGATAAACAGGTTCCTCATTCTCTTTTCTTCTTGAATTTTCTTTAAATTATTTTTGTGGCTGATCCCTGATGTTGAGTGTCATGACCTGACTATGTACAGAACATGAATGTTCTTGCTTCATTTTCTTTTGCAAAGTCTCATTTGCTTCCATTGTGCTCTTGGAAGTGGATTTGCATTTGGTTGACCATTGTTTACAAGGTTGCTAAATTCCTTTTATTGATCCCATAAAAATAATGTGCGATTTGGTTGGTTTGTTAGATAGCTTCACGAGTTTGAATTTGTATGAGATCGAGCTTTATAACTATACAACAACAACAACAAGCCTTAGTCCCAAACCAGTTGGGGTTGGTTGTTAGATAAAATATTTATTTTTTAAATTTGTGCATTTATTTTATATACTTTAAATTGATTATGCATAAAATTTAGAAATAATAAATATTTTATATAATGATATAAGTTTATATTAGATGTATGTGAACTTTGAATGGTAATAAAGAGAAAAGTCGGTCTTGTGTATTCTTTATCATGAAGCATAAGAATGGAATTTAAGTCTTATCCACAAGAAAGGGCTAAAGATGTAAATGATTATTTGAATTTATTACAATTGGAAATTAAATTAAATTAAATAAAGATATTTTTTTACCTATTATAAATTATTAATTTATCAAATAACAAAGATAACATTAATTATTTCCATGTGATTTATAAAAATTGTATGATTTTATAGTTTTAAGAATATTGGATAATGCTCGAGAACTTAAACAAAACAGAACTTGATAAACATTCGAACAGATCAGGCTGGTATACATATTTTTTTTTTCTCCTCTTGGTAAAACATGGTACATTTGTCTGCATTAATTATACAAGTAACCTTAGGACCTCGAGGATTTAATATATATATAAAGAAGACCTATAAGAAGAGCTATGATGCAGCTATTCCCCCTTTTCATGGCTGTAAAGAAACCGAAGGCCGATCTTCTGGCTTCTCAACAAGTTTACATCTTGAAGGTGGACCAAACATGCTCAAAACTACCTGCAAATGGTTGCACCAACGAGTATTAGAGATCACTTCACCTGCAAATCCTTCCCATTGCTGGTTGGTTATATAGGAGACAAATCACCACTCTCACTACACTACCAAACATGGATGTCTAAAGACGAGTCAAATGCAGTGCAGTACACATTGATTGACAGAATATATTAAACTTACAGGCAAGAATACAAGCCCATGTAAGAAACCTAGAAGGACCAATGCCAGGTACATTTGGAAGTAATAAACCTGCAGAAAAAAATGTCAAGTGAAGATATTTAGTGTTCTGGAGAATTATTAGGTTGGCATGCATGTCTGATTGTTGTTAAGTGTAAGAACTGAGACCACAAAAACTTCTGTCCTAGAGAAGCACAGAACGAGCACGCCCACTAGCTTCGTTAGTGTGATTCCACTGCAAAATTTCATCACAAGAACGTAAAATTTGTTAGTGAGATCATTTCAAATTAACACACGAACAATGGAAGGCAAATTCATAAATATATATATATATATATATATATATATTCTGACATCAGAGTTAATAAAATGAGTATTTGGATGCCAGCTCAAAAGCTTCAAAAATCATCTTTGTCTAGAGGAGAAAAGAAAACCTGAAGACTGATGCCCCCATTGTACCAAGAGCCTCCTTCACTCTTTGGTCTCTGTCTCCGCTACTTACCTGAATACTAATTATGTAAGAGTATGCAGCCAAAGCAACAAACCAACTGAAGCTTTTTGCGCATTTTCAAGTCTTGAACAAACATCTTTCTATCCTTTAAAATCATAATATTTTATTCAAAATGTCCAGATGTAGGATGAGAGTGAGAGAGAAAAAGGGATGTCATCTACAATTAGTTTGAACCAAACACGATAATAATACAAGTTTATGTTGGCATTCCACATTGAAAATGGATAAAGATAAAAGGATGAATACAAGTGGTGGGGTTGCAACATTAAATTGGCTAGTCATTTTGATTTGTAAAGCAATTCAATCATTTATATAAGCCCATAAAAATTAAATTAATGTTTAATTTACTCAGCATTCCCTCCAGTTTAACAATTTTATCTACAGGTAATTGGCATGATTTCCATCAGGAGGTACGTATACAAGGGAAAAATGTAGAATCAAAGATACTTACTGAGAAAGCAAATGTTATATGTACACAGAATTCAACAGCAATGCCCACTGACATGACAAGGTTAACAACAGAGATTGCATTCAGTTGAATATCCAGAATTGCCATCACACCCTGCAGCGTTTCACCATGTAAAGAGGCAGAATTTCATCTTGTTAGCAGAAATTGCAAATATATAGAGTGAAAAAGAAATTATAGTGAATAAACAAAGATTCTAGTCATTATCAAGCTATAAGAGGTACCATAAGATCCACGACAATCATAGCCAAGACCAGCAAAATGATAGCTGAGCTCCATACACTACATTTAATCACACAAAAAGAAACAAATAAATACTACTTCTTTTGGCCCCTTTCTGGATGCAATAGTTCATTGCTGAATCACTACATCTTTTCCCAAGGAATAATAAGTGCACAAGGACTAGAAAAAGTGCTAACCTGCACGTGATAACTAAACAAACAACAAACACCGCACCTGGTATGTCCACCAAATCATCCAATCAATAAAGTATACAAGGGTGAAATAACTGTTAACATTAACAAATATAGAAACCATAGTGTACATAATTCTACAAGAATTTTGTTTTGGTTTTAAAAAAACACCAAAATTGTGCATGAACACATGAAAATGCCATCAGGTAGTTCCGTTTTGCAACAAATAATATGGCGCTGTTATTAAGACTTATCGAGGACTAAATAAAATAAAAGTAAATAAACATTCCAGACCAATAATGTCAGAAAATAGGAATACATAAATTTTTTACTGCCAGCCTCTTACCAATAGCAATAGCCAAGTTGATCAATGCCGTCTTCCATATATCAAGGTATTGTTCAAAATACATGTAAAACACTGAATATGGGAACACCTCCATCTGCATAGAAAATAAATTTTATCAATCAACAACCTTGTTGGTTTTTTGCGAGGAGGAGAACAAGAAATATTAATGAGACTGAATTGATCTAGAATTTTATTGATATAGAGGTATTTATATAATCAAAATGTAACTATAAAATCATAAAAATCTAAATCTTAACTTAATATCTTAAGAGATTGTCTAACAAATCAAATCAAATCAAATCAAACTAGTTTTTTCTTTAATATTTGAATTATTCTCTCAAAATTACTTAGAATCTTTTGACAACTATGTTATTGCAGTTTTGAGACATGCCAGTCTCTTTTAGCTTGATTGGTACAAATTTGTTGTTTTGGATAAATCTCTTCTCTTTCATGACTTTGTTATTTTTGGAGAAACCTTTCTCCTGACATGATTTTATTGTTTTTGGAGAAATCCTTCTTGATCTCCTCCTAACTTGACTTGGCTTAATAAATTGTAAATATGAATGCGGATGTGAATTTGAATTTGAATGTGAATGACAAAATCATTGCAAGAATATCTTGCCTCAATCATGCTTTCTACTTGTGCCTCGATCTTTTTCTTTTTTCATCTTGAATCACCATCAATCCATAGAGATTTTTTTTTTCATTTTGAATCTCTCTCCTCAGGCCTTTAAGAAATTAGATTTGATATCAATTGTTGGTTTTTTTAAGAAGGAGAAGAACAAGAAATATAAATGAAACTGAATTGGTCTAAAGTTTTATTGATTGTACAGGTTTTTATACGATCAAAATGTAACTATAACATCATAAAAATCTTAGCTTAAAAGCTTAAGAGATTATCTAGCAAATTAAATCAAATCAAACTAATTTTATCTTTAATATTTGAATTATTCTCTCAAAATTGCTTAGAATATTATTGATAACAGTAAAAGATGCATATTTCAACAAGCCTTAGTAGTGCATAAAGCCAATGGTGCAAACACTGGTTTGCAAAAAATGCCAGTGAGAATGAATGAACACATCAAAATATTTTATCTAACAGGCTAAAAGGATTAACAATTTTAACATACTATCAATAGTACTATGACAAGAACCTAGCGATGGTACCATATAAAAGAAGCAACAAGTATTGGATTCCAACACCCAAGCAGCAAAAGAATGCAAACTAACCAAAATCTTGATTCATTTCAAAGGGAAGTATTATCAGGAAGATTTTGAAGTCAATTGGTAGCATTGATTTCTTACCTTTAATGAATCAGACATCCTTGAACTGAACTCTTGAGCAGCCCTCATTGAATTGACATAGTCAACCTAAAATGAAATGCTGTCACTGTGAATGACAGGGATCTCTATAGAAAACAAGAAAAAGAATACAAATCATGCACATTTTAACATCAGAAAACTCATCACCTGCTTGTTGAGAGGTGTATGATATGTGCGAAAGGATGATGCTTGAATAACACCATTCTCATAGCCTGATCACACAAATATTAAGAATTCAAACACATGAGAATGACATGTTTGGAAGTATAGATGCATGCAGGAATTTCCTGAAAACCAAAGATAGAGTAAACATCTAGTATAACAAACCTCTCAGTTCCACACTGTTGGTGTAAGTGCCATGGCCCCCTTTAGCACAATCAGCAGAAGGCAGAGCATTAAGGAACCATGGGAGTTTATCCCTAAATTGTGCTGTAGATGGACGACCATTATTCAAATCTGAGTGACGGAAACACTGAAAATTCCAAATGTTACTAATTGTACCCTCTTCCCTCTAAAATGACACATGCTACTGTCTTAATAATTATCCATCAAAAGCATGGTTTATTTAGAACACAATCAAACGCACACATATATATGTTCCCTAGTATATGTTCAGTAGCTTACCGTGGTACAATCTTTGCAAACTCCACTAAGATCACAAGAACTTGTATCAGAGGAACAACAAGGAGGCTGGGAAAAGAAAATCAAATTCAGCATATGGTAGGATTAGAAATGTAAATAATAATATTGTCAAAGAGCATCGAAGTTAAATGTCCAGAAAATGACTAACTACGTAGTATCACAATGACTCCATAATTTCTCAGCCATCATTTAGTAGCCTAATGAAAGTTGAACATATTTAAATATGTCTAGAATTAACTAGCATTTCAGATGTAATTCAAAATTCAGTTACAATGTTATTTGTGATGATGATCAACTTCTGGCTTAATAGAAATTCAATCAGCGTACGACATGTGATTCAATCCAAAAAATGGCTTGAGCATAGGCCAGGATTAACAATTCCGCACCAGATTACAAGTTAAATTACGAGAAGGATTAAATGATGACCTGATCATTAGGAGGACAATAACTCCCATTTGTGAACTTCCGACAACAACCAAAAGCCTCTGGAGACATCCATACAAGAAAGTCATCGAGCCAGGAAGCAGCTGGCTTAGCAATATAACTGGACCCAGGAGTCAAGGATGCTCTAGAAATCTAAAGAAGCAAGAAGAAAAAAATATTATTATCAAAGAAAATACATCCATAAAAAGGCAAGAAGTAGCAAGAGCTATATTTATGTTTTTAATTGCTGAAGCAACTACAGACTTTCAAGAGACAAATTGAAATCTTATCCTCGGTTATAAATAGTTTGTGCTTTTATAGTTACAAAATTTAGTTTTTAGGATACAACTGGAAATTTCTGAAAAATAAAAAATAAATTTTCAAAATTTAGGTTTGTTTGTCTCAAAAAAATGCTTCCACCATTTTTTCAAGTAGAATATATACTTACATATTACTACTAAATCCTTTTCATAGACCAGATAAAAATTTGTCTTGTTAGCTATAAATTGTTATATTAAAATGAAATTGTTAATTACATATGTTCCATTATTGTAATTTATATCTAGAATAGCAAACAGAAGTGCCAAATGGAGAAAGGCATCTGATATGAAAATGACATACACTTCATAAATTAATCAGATAAAAAAAAAAGAAGAAGAAATCTTTACCTCATTTAAAAGAGAGTTTGAATCACACTGGCTGATGGAGCAAAGTTGATTTGTATGTCTAGATTCTGAGCTGAGGAGTAGAGTACTATCAGTTTGAAGAGCTAATGGTATGAAAGCATTACTATATAAAATTGTTATTAATATGTTCCCTTCAAACGGCAGCTAAACCTTCAATATTTTACAAGTATTTAATCAGAAAATAGATTTTGTACAACAAAAGTGGAAGTCTAGACCAAGAAACATTTTCTACCAATTCTTCTGCATTCCCAATAGAAATAGTATGCTCATAACTTAGTGAAGACTGAAATTGACAGGAAAAGGAATAAGCAACATCAATATGGAAGCAAAAGAAATTGAACAAAAAAGCACTGAATTACCTATAGTTATAGTTCTTCACGACAAAGTATAAAGGGGGACCAATTCTAAGATACTCTGAAACATTATTAAAATAGCCCTGTGTGAAACAGAAATTGCATGTTTAATCAACCAACTAATAGAAAATCATGTAGGAAGAATTAACTTAACTACAAAAAAATCCCTAAGCAGTCGAACCTGAAGATATGAGTCTCGTGGAAGAACAATTTTCTGTTCCAAACCAGGTTCAACCCTAGTGGATAATGCCTATAAGACTCAGAAATATGATGAATTAACTTGAGAGACATAGAAGACCCAAAAACATGGAGAATTAAGATGAGAAAGAAAATCTCAAGCAACTCACAATACTAGCCAATGCAAAGCCAATAAAGACGGAAATGACAACTATCTTAACTCCCCAAAGACTGAGCACAGGTGCATGGACCCCCTAGCAATTAGCAAAAGAATCTCAATCTTTCAGAAATTACCATAGGCACAAATTCTTTAATGAATTTTGCATAATCATATTGTTGTCAAAGTAGGATTTGCATCACTAGATAACACCAGTCAGTACCTTAAAGCACGTTCCACAAAATTAAATGAAAACATAATCACTCATACAGTGCGGTTGAGAATATACAAATAAGCGAGTGAAGACACAACTTCCATGAAAAGACTAAAGTAGATTACCTTCATATATCGAGCCAGCAATCCAGGCCTTCCCCCACCAATGCCTAAGCTTTCATAGAATGTGTCAATCAGAAGTCACGTCAAGTTTAGAATAAGAAATAAAGTATGCGGAAGTTACCAAAAAATGTAAAGAAACCAAGTAATGCATCAAATACATATGATTTAGAGAAGTCCCGACTATACCTTTATCAGAGTCTGCATATGATGAAGAAATTTTTATACATGGAACACAATCAACCCTTTTATCCTCCGCACGCAAGAAGTCAAAAACTATCAAAGCAACAAAAGCAGTAACTTGCAGAAGGAAGTCCAAAAGAACAGCTAGCGCTGCAACAAAGACATGCCATTTTAAAATGGAGTGAAAACTTTGAAAAAGCATTTAAAAATAGAAACCCTTTGATTAGCATATTAAGGAAAATGGAACAAAAAAAAAAACTGACCAGCAAACATAGAAAACACACGACATGCTGGCATAGGAATAAAACTCCCAACTGCAAATGCTAGCACCTCAGATAGACTAGCAAGTGTTATAGATGGTCCAACTTCCACGAGTGCATTGCTTATCCGTCCCTCTAAGGGCAACTCTAATGGTTGTCGCTTCACAGCATGCACCAATATACACATGTTATCCACCCCTACCTAATATGATAGATGTTCAGATAAGACAAACCATGAAAAGCTTTTACCAAAGATTTTGCAGAATGAACACGACCATTGAAAGTTATCATTTTACCATCTAATTTGGATTAAATTAATATTTACTTTCCACTTTGGAAATATAGGATTTTGATTCAGCCATCGTAAATTTAAAGACAAGAGTTCAATCAGCTAATGTCATAGTCGGCAACTTAGACTAACATATCTACATTTGTATGTTGTAGGTCCTACACCACTAGTTATATATTTGAATCGAATATTTCAACAGAGAAAGCGGGTAAGACGAGATTGGTTCTTCTATGTATCTCTACTTGACTAACTAATCATTTGTTCGGTCAATGAAGAGAAGCAAATCGTTAAAAGAAATTAAATTAATTAAAGTTTAAAAAGAAGATTAATTATTATTATTAACCACAAAAATAATTTAGGAAATTAGAATAATATTTTAGTAAAAAATTAAAAATAATAAAATAATATTGGAACTCTAGTCGGTATAGGACTTAGATTAATTGAATATGTATGCCTATAAATAGAATTGTCTTTTGAGAGTACTAGTAGGATGGAGTTGCAGCAAACAGAGATGTGAGTTATTTTTTAGATAGAGAATAATCAGCGTTTATAATTATTTTTTCTTTTTTGTGCATCATTTGTTTTTCGACAAGTATCTTCCATATCTTTTTGGAGTACTCAAGAATATTTGTCAAAGGAAAATAATCTCTGATCAAAGGAAAAATTAAATCTTTTAAAGAAAATAACATGTTCTTTCTAAAAGACAGTTATTTTCTTGGCTTTAAAAAATTTTATTTACACTATTATACATATATTTATAAATTTTTTTAATCATATTAAACAATAGAAAAGAAGTTAATTTTTACAGAAACATAAATATTACAAGTTATCAACAAACAAAACATTTTCCATATACAAATAAATGGAGCATTATTAGATTTATTGTGTCGTTTAGTTTTGTGGTTGAGTTTTTCAGATGTTGGGTAAGGTTTGGTAGTTCCCATTCAAACCTCATGCTTAACAATGAGTTTGAAGAGACGAGATAGATGAATATATTATGAGTCAAGAGACGTGATAGGTAGATCATGAAACCATATTAAGTCTGAAAAGATTAAGAATGAAGAATCTTACTGCTAATACAAGAAAAGGAATGACTTCCATGATGATCAGTGTAGATTTTACTCCGATGGCACTAAAAAATCCAACAGATCCAAGAACAGAAAGCATGACAAGTAGAACTCCGGAAAGACCAAGCAACACCTGGAATTTAACCAATCATATAGCTCAAATGATAGGAATTTTAATGTTCAATGTAGCTAGGCATTCATGGCAATGTCATTCCTAGCTATTATAATACCATGCACTTTTGCGCAACCAGATGTACAGACAGTATATAGGGGATAAACTACTTCAATGGGATCAAACAATTTGTAATTGGATTTTTAAGGCTATGGATAAGAACATACCTTAGATGAAATGTAAAATGAAGACAAAAGTGGTGTATCACCCAAGGTAAGAGATATGTAGGCAAACATCACAAGATAACTTATCTGGGAGAAAAATGACGGCA
>CAOGCB011209699.1:0-10370 GCA_948266635.1 Cnidoscolus chayamansa | reverse complement strand
TGTAAAAGATGTGAAGGAAATTAGAGTATGTAACTGACATACAGACATATTTTTTAAAAGACAATAGTAAAGAAGTCCACAATTTTTATTTTATTTTAATAATTTTATTCTATAAATAATTTAAATTAATATTTAATAGCTAATTTAATTTTTACAACTGAATTTGAATAATTATATATTATTTATTTCGCATATAAAGTTGTGTTTTTCACTGAGGTTGACTATTGTTCAATTTTATTTTTATTTTTATATTTTTGTTGCTCAGGAAAATCAATACTCTTCTCTAATAGAAAGTCACTCTTCATTTTAAAAATAATAAATAAATAACTAATATATAATTATTAGTTTCTTATATAAAAATTTAACAAAATATAATTATATATATATATATATAATTATGTATCTATAATTCTTATTATTATTATTTATTTTAATGGTGGTCACTGGTCCCCGAGCAAAGGACGCCCATCTCTAAAGGCCTTTTACAGCTCCGCAAAACGGACTGCAGTTGAGGGCTTTCCAGTTTCAAACAAGCTAATTTCAATTCCCAAATGTTCTAGGGTTTCTTCTTCCAAGCTCTCTGCTTTTGCAATTCCACTAATCATCTTCTAATTCTACAAGCCATGGACACGCAAGACCAAGATGCACTCGCTGGAGGAGAAACCGAACACAACGCTGACGATTTTAAGTCTCAATCTCACACTGGGGATGGAGCTAGTCCTGGGTAACTTTAACTTCTTTCTTGCTTATGTTTGTTTCCCGATTACGGAATGCTCTGCGTATTCTAATTCGTGTACGGTGTATTTATAAGCTCACGAGGCATGAAAGGAAGGAATTTGTTGATTCTGTTTCTTTTTTTTTTCCCTGATATTTCTGGTAGTCTTTCCTGGAATGAGAGGGAGAATTTGATTTTTATTGGTAATTTTAATACTAGTGAAATGTTTTTTTTTTCTTTTGATGCTCACCTTTCATGACACCCTATCCTCCAATAGATACACGCTTAACTAGTATTGTTCCAGTGCTCCCCCTAGCTTTAGTTATTAGTTTCCCTCTAGTACAGCGGGTTCTTTTATGAGTTTTTGGGAAACTTCCAACTGTGAAATCTGATTGATTGCTTTGATTTTACTACAGAAAAATTTTCATTGGAGGTTTAGCGAGGGAGACTACTTCTGGTTAGTTACTTAGTTTGTCTTGTGATAAGCAACTAATTGGACCATTTTCATCTCAGAACTATTTGTGGTTTCAACCTTTTTTTATGTTATTTGTGCAGCACTATTTGTCAAGCATTTTGGTAAATATGGTGAAATTACTGATTCTGTTATAATGAAAGGATCGGAAGACTGGGCAACCTCGTGGTTTTGGGTTTATTACCTATGCAGATCCTTCAGTTGTTGATCAAGTTATTCAGGACACACATATTATTAATGGGAAACAAGTAGGGTGTTCAATGTTGGATTAAACCTGTGATTTTTTTTTTCCTTAAAACTGACCAAAATTTTCTTCATTTCTTGGTGCGGATTTCTGAATTTTTCATTTGGTCTTCGGATTCTGTAGGTGGAAATCAAAAGAACAATACCAAAAGGAGCTATTGGATCTAAGGATTTCAAAACAAAAAAGATTTTTGTTGGTGGAATTCCTGCATCTGTGAATGAAGGTATTTATTCTTTAAGCAGCTGTATTTTCTGGCCATCCATTAAAGTGCTAGTTGGTTGATAAATGGGCATGAATCCATTGACAGATGAGTTCAAGGAATTCTTTACCCAATATGGTGAGGTCATTGAACACCAGATCATGCGGGATCACTCTACTAATCGCTCTCGCGGCTTTGGTTTTATTACATTTGACTCAGAACAGGCGGTGGATGATCTTTTGGACAAAGGGAATAAGGTTGAATTTGCAGGAACTCAGGTGAGCACATAACCAGCTAATAGAAACAACAATGTATTATTCTTTCCCCCAGATTCTTAAGTATAATATTTGTCTTTACAAGTGGCCTTCTTAAACTAGGCTTTTTTAAGATAATATTTATGTCTTTACAATTGCCCTTCTTATTAATTACAAGAGAAAAGTAGGTAGTCAGTGGTCCAGATAATAAGTTGTTGATACTCCTTTTCTTTTGTTATGACAATTTGATTGGAACGATTTCAAACAACTTTCAAAGACCTCAAGTCAGTCCTTTAAGTTGTTGTACAAGAATACATTCTTAGGGAATCCAAATCATTTCAAAAGAACCCAAAATAGTCTACATGAGGGCTACAACTCTGCAGTGAAATCATGTAAAATTGAATGATTTTTTTTTTCTTTTGTCAGATCTTTGTGTATCAATATTTGATTACTGAGATGCATAGTCTGTTTATGCTACTTTATTATTCTATAGGTAGATAGTTCACCCAGTGAAAAAATGTTTCTAGTGTAATCTACATTAATCATGATGAGCTTCACACTAGGTTAATTACACTTGTATTCACTGAACTCTGCACCAGTTTCAATTTGGTCATCATCAATATTAAATTAGATGTTAAATGCAAAGTTCAGTGATTATGATTGTAATTTACCTTGCTAATACTTAGCATATACTTTACAATGGCCCTATATATCTTTCCTTGATGATCAAACAATTATATTTTAGTGTATCTGTAGCAATAGTAGATACAGTTTTGAAGATGTAGATTTATTTTATTGGGTTTGATTGTCAATTGATAAAACAAAATGCTTGATAATTGGAATGTTTGGGATCTTGATTTTAAAGCTTTCTTGGATGAGGCAGGGTGTGTGAATGACTTCAATATGATGCCGGAAATGCTAATATCCATATATACCAACTATCACTATAGCGAAAATACTTATGTGTGGTAGTGCTCTCTTTTCTAAAGTTTGGTTTATTGAGAACCAGTTGTATCGTGTTTCTTATCCTTGTTGTCCAGCTGGCTTGTTCTCTGCGTTCTGTGATTTGTGAAGGATGATGTAGTTGGAATTGTGCAGATAGCTAGGTCAATTAGGAAAGGAGTGAAATTAAGTAAATCGATATCTTTTGTTGTTTAAAAGTAATTTTTTTTTATTATTATAGAATGACATGATTTTCATGCATTACATTTTCTGTTTACCACCACTTCTTTCATCTTTTTGTAGGTGGAGATCAAGAAGGCAGAGCCAAAGAAGCCCAACTTTCCACCAGCCCCTTCTAGGCGTTATAATGATTCAAGGACTGCATTTGACGGTGGATTTGGTGATGTATATGATGGATATGGAGGTAGTGGCTATGGTGGTGGTGGTGCTTATAGGTCTGGTGGAGTCTATGGAGATAGAGCTAGTACTTATGGTGGATATAATGGTGGTGAATTTGGTGGATATGGATATGGGGGTGCTGGCATTGGGGCATATAGAGGGGAGCCACCGTATGGATATTCTGGTCGTTATGGAGGAGGCTTCAGCAGGGGTTATGATTTAGGGGGTGGTTATGGTGGCGCTGGTGAGGGTTATGGTGGATATGGCAGTGGCAGCAGTGGTGGTGGATCTGGCGGTGGCTATGGAGGTGGCTATGACGGTGGTCTGGGAGGAGGTGGGTATGGAGGTAGCAGTGGAGGTCCTTTCTACGGAAGTAGAGGAGGATATGGTGGCGCAGGTATTGGTAGATACCACCCCTATGGGAGGTAGAAAAGGAGCTTGATGGAAAGATTTGGGATTATCAAGTATAACACAGACAAGTGAAGTTGTGTCAACTCAACTGTAGGGTTTAAGCTGGTTGCTGATTCAGTAGCTTTTGCTCTGAGGTTCTTAAGCATGTCAAGGTGGTGCCTATGATCTTTCCACTGGATGTTCAATCATCCTTTTCTTTTTTTTCCTGATTGAGACTAGGAAATCTAGGAGATCTTGATTTTTTTTTTCTTCTTTTAATGGCAATTTAAATAGCACCCATGAATTACAAATTGTGGAGATGTACCTTAATTCTGATTGATCAATGAGACTTGGAAATACAGATTGGTGGACATTATGACATGTTTTTACCTATTGGAATTTAACGTCAATTTCAATTTTTATCATTAGTTTAAGTTTAAATTTAAATTTAAATTATTAAAATGAGATTATTTATTAAGTTCATGAATGTTATTTAAAACTCATTTAAAATGATTTTTATAATATTAATTTTAAATCCACAATGAAATTAATTATGTTTCACATTTATAAACTTAACTTATATTTAAATTCTTCCATTGAAATAGCAAGTAAAAATAAATATTCAGTCGGTCTCTTCTTTAAAATTATAAATAAAAAAAAAAGTATAGTATGTTTTGATCAAAATAATAAAAAAAATAAAATAATTAAAAGCGACTTTTAAAAATAATTACTGAATGGTGAATAATTTATATTATTAAATAGTTTTAAAAAATAAAGAAAAAGTAAGTTTTTAAGAATTAAATTTATAAATAATATTTTTAGTTTCTATAAAAGCAAGAAGCAACAGTAAGCTCCATGACGTAACGACTGTTAAGGAAGAGAGATGCCCGCACGGCTTGGCTCAGGCAAGTGGCAGAGGTGGTACAAGGAAGAGAGATTGACTTTTAGATAGGTAGCCATCAATATGACAGCCCAATCACAATGTAGCACTTCGCAGACGTAGTAAATATGCTTGTTTACTATTTTTTATACGTCACCGTAACATTGTTTCTTTCGGCATTGCGTCACAAAATTAAAAAACCCGGAGGACTTCTCTTCCACGCGTTTCCTCCACTCAGGGCCCACGTCACCTACTAGAAAAGGAACCAAAAAAACTCAATGCGCATTGCGCACCCTCAACAATTTCTTCTCTCTCGCTCTCCGTTTTCCTGGTCAGTTCTCTTCTCCGAACAAATTTCTCTTTTCTCGCTCTCTTTCATCTCAGAAACTACGAACTCTAGCTAAATCTACAACACCTGACGGACTGTAGCTCTTGTTTCAATGGCGGAGACGGAGTATGTTTCGACAGCGATCTCTGCCGAAGAGGACGCGAATTTCGGCTTCACTCGACCTGAGATGTACAGCAGCAATCTCGCCGGTACTGTAGATCCCTACGACCGTCACGTCTTCATTTGCTTTAAATGCCCTGACTCGTGGCTCCCACGCGTTGAGGACTCTGAGACTGATCCTCTCCCCAAGCTCTTCTCCTCTGCTGTCAAAGCTCGTAAGAACGACATCAATATTAAGGTACTCGTTGTTAGAGTTTGATTTTGCTCCTTTTCCATTTTACTTTATTTATCTTGACGTTATTTTTTGTCTTTAGCTGTGTTTTGTGTTGATTTTTTTTTCTCTCTTTTCTCTTTCGATAGACGAGAGTAACGATATGCGAGGAACGTGAAGGGACTGATTTTGAGAGCGGAGATGTGTTAATATTTCCTGATATGATCAAATACAAGTGGGTTTTCTGCAGTCTATTATTTCATTTCTCTTAGAAATTGAGATTGAGATTGTGTTAAGTTTCACCCTGACAATTTGATTTAGATGCCAGTATAGGAAGTTTAGGGTTCTAGTCTTAGCCTTTCTCTTTGAGTTTCAAATATGCCTTTTTTTCTGGAATTCCTGGCCACGTTAAGATTTATCTAGAAATCTGGAACGCATTGCAGTATATTTACTTATTGAATTTAATGTACGAATTGGTGAAATCTGATATAAAAAAGTATTCCTTCACTATATTTTACGCCTTTTTTTGTCATTTTGATTAAGACTGTTACAATGACTTTTATATGAGATAACTGGCCCCGACATGATCAGCGCTAAGGTTTTTGAGTTTAAGGTACCAGTGATTTTAGCTAATTTGAGATTATTGAACCCTTGAATTTATAAGCTTTATTGATCTCATTGCTATGAATTGCTGAGGTACCTCTTGCACTTCTAATCGCTGATATCTTTGTTGTAAGTCAAAGTTGTTTTTGAAAATATTATTAGTACAAGGTTTTACTGTTTTCAATAAATAATAACTTGCAAAAAATCACGGAGGATTTTTTACTGTCTTATTTCTTTGAATTTCGCAGCTGCTTTTATTTTTCTATTGAATTGTTTTTTTAGGTTTTCAGGGTATACTCAACATAGCTAGTTATGTTTAAGGTTTTTATTTATTTATTGTTATTATTATATCACAGAATTTGAGGTACTGCTGACTGTGCTGAACCTGTATGCCAGTATGATTGAGGATGTAGGCTTTTCTTCATCTACATTTCTTTAACATGCCCGTAACATTCAGTTGAAAATATAAGATTACGAGATTTCACTTTAATTCCAAAATTGTGTTTTTAACTCTGAGATTGGGTCATTTTGCAATTAAAGGTGTTTGAAGGACTCAGATGTCAATGGTTTTGTTGATGATGTGCTTGTAAGTGGAAGGCCATGGGCTTCTGGGGTGCAGGAGAAGCTCACTGGTACATATGTCTTTGTGTGTGCACATGGCAGTCGTGATAAGAGATGTGGTGTTTGTGGACCTGTTCTCATTCAAAAGCTCAAAGAAGGGATTGAATCTCGAGGACTGGGGAATCAAGTGTTTGTTAATGCCTGCTCGCATATTGGAGGGCATAAATATGCTGGGAACTTGATTGTCTACAGTCCAGACTCAGAGGGAAAAATTATGGGCCACTGGTAAGATTTGACCTTTGTTTCTCCTTGTAATGCCACTACAGAGGAAGTAAACTAATAATATTTTAACCATATAGGTATGGCTATGTTAAACCTGATGATGTGCCAGATATTCTGGATCAGCATATTGGGAAAGGACTAGTGATAGAACGTATTTGGAGGTATGTTTTTCTGTTTCAAACTTTCAATGCTTGTCCTGTTCATATGGAATTTGTTTTTGGGATGATGCTGATGCATATCCAATTTATGTGTTGGATTTGGCAACCACATTAATAAAATGCCTCTTTCATGTTTCTGAAGTGAACAATTTTGTTACGCTGTAATTGTTGTTGCTGCTCCAGATTTACACTTCACTATGGTTCTTGGTCATTCACCTCTCTTCTGAGGATAGCTGTAGTTGATCTTTTAAGAATTAAATGGTTCTCGTAGCTTTCTTCCTGCTAATTATTTTATAAGTTGATAAAAATGGTTTGAAGCATAGTTGTGCTCCAGCCAATGTTTTTCTACTTAACTAATTTGGTTCCTTTCCTTCATATGAAGTTTCTGGAAGTCGCACATTTTGACCTTGTACTGCACGAAGTGTAAGCAGCTTTTTTACAGTTTAGTTTCTTTGAGCTTTCTATGAATGTAGCTGAAATCAACCAAAATGATCTGAATTACTTTGGACTTAAAGTTCTTCCTGTTTGTTTGATAATGGACAACACATTGAAGGTAATAAAACTTAACAGGTCGCGTGTAGCTTTCTTCTAAGCTGGTATGATACTTATTGCAAGGATGTCCTTATAATTACCACATGATGAATTAATTTTCCAATAGTACGTTAATTTTTGCGTGTGATACCATTCATTATATGTGCTTCGCTTTTGCTATTCAGATGTAATTACGTTATTTATTTTTGTAGCATCATTATTACATTGAGGAGCATAGATTTACGATAATCATTAAATACAGGGGGAAAATG
The DNA here is from genome assembly GCA_948266635.1 of Cnidoscolus chayamansa. Lineage (NCBI taxonomy): Eukaryota > Viridiplantae > Streptophyta > Magnoliopsida > Malpighiales > Euphorbiaceae > Cnidoscolus > Cnidoscolus chayamansa. The sequence goes on along the minus strand of CAOGCB011209699.1, from coordinate 2,809 downwards.
GGGGCATCTGCTGAAAAAGTTGAAAAGGTGGCTGAGCAAAAGCTTCCAAATGGGCAAGATGGGAAGGAAAGTAAAAAACATGAAGAAAGCAACAATGAGTTCAAGAAAGAGAATGTTGAGTGTTGCCAGGGTGCTAATGGCTTTTCATGCTGCAGAGATGGAAGTTTGGGAGCGAGTGAAGAAAAGAAACTGGAGGACAACATCGAAGCTCATGGAAAGAAAGGGTTTTGTAAACTATCACGCTGGGTAGCGTCATTTGAGCAAAGTGAGGTTCTTGCAACCGTTGCTGTGATTGGAGCAGTTGCAACTGTTGCAGTGGCCTATAGCTTGTATAAAAAGTCGGGGTGAAATATGCCCCTATAATCTATACCCTTGCTTTTTGTAGGCAGATCCATAATTACTGAAAATAATCCTCCAAAGCACTACTATTTGGGAGTGTGATACATGTATGATTTGTTGATGGGGGGGGAATGTAGGGCCAAAATTTTAGCAGGCTGAGTGAAATGGGAACACACGTCTATTCTTTTCTGGATTTCTTCTACACGGATTATATTGTTTTACTAGAATAATGTATACAACATATGGTGAATGGTTCATGAAAGTGCTCAAAATTGTTGGAATGGTGCCTGATCAAATCAGTGTCTGGTGTTTGTTGCCATGATTATTAATGGTACGTGATAAATGATTGTGATATAAATTGACTGATATCTCTGGAATTTTTATTTATTTATTGTGTATGCCCACATGAATATTGCTTATTATATGGGAAGCTGGTTATAGATGTGTGTGTGGACAGCGCTTTGTTTCGACTTTTGATAGTGTAGTTGAGCATCAAGGGTTCATTTAAATTATCTTAACTAATGGATTGTACTTCATGCGGTTGCTACATCTACCTGCATTGTGCATGTTTAGTCCTTTAAATGTTAACACTTGAAGGGCTCTTTTTTACTGGTTCCCTTCCATGGAAAACTTATGTACCAGTTGCATCCTGCAGCGAATGTTTCTGGATCCTTAGGCAAATGGTCACTTTCAGCCTAGTGGCATGTTGAATCCGAAGAGCATTCGAGACAAATCATGGTGTCATGTTTAAATCCCTTCTGTTTCAGACTGTCCGTTGTTTATATTGTTTACTTATTTTTGGAATACCTTTTCGATTTTATTAGAACTTACAATTACTACTATTAGTAAACAATAATAATAATAAAAAAAAATCCATTCATATTCATAGAGAATGCATATTTTGCAAGAAGAGTTTGAATTCTATTAATAGAATTTAATTCATTTATATGGATAAAAAAAAACTCTTTATTTAGAATAAATTTTGCCTAAATAAAGGAAATGAAATGTAGTGTTATTAGGAAGTAATAATTAAGTAATTTTCAAGTAAATATCTTAACTAGAACTTTATTTTATTTTTTATCAATTTTGACAAGATTTAGTTTTTGGTGCAAAATCAATTCTCGTAAAAATTGAAATTTTATATTATAAAATTTTCTAAACATAAAAATTAAAATAAGAATTCAATTCATTTCAATTCTAATCAAATCGTTCATTTCAAATATTACGCGTCAAATGGTCCTTTTAGCATGAAACCTAATGTGCTGCTCCTAGTGAAAGTAGAATTCCATGGGTAAAGTTACACGTTAATAAAAGCTAGAACTAGCAATGGTGTAGCCCGCACGGGTTTAGCACGGTTGGTACTCAGATGGTAGAGTTGATATCAAGGAGCCAAGGTTCGAGTTCCGGCATCGGCAGTGTGGGAGTTTCATCTTCTGGGTGGGCTCCTTGTGCGCACCGGACTCCTGGGCCTCCCATTTAAGAGGCTGCCGTGTACCGTGATTTACCTCACTGTCGGGCCGGGGTGAAGGAGGCCCCTTAGGGTTGGGAGTTATCAACCTTTTGGTACCAAAAAACTAGCAATGGTGCAGTGATATAGTCAATGAATGCCTGATATAGTGATAAAAGTAGACACAATTGAGGCCATAAGATTATCTCAGTTCAAATTTCAGAAACCTCAGACTATAAAATGTCTTGTGATTTGACGATGTTTTACTTTGAAATGTGGAGCATTGGTCAGGGGCGATGATTGTTAGATGAAGATTAGACACAATTAGCGCATCCCAGTGAGCGTGTGATTGATCTGCTAAGCTTTGTAAAATGGGCTCCTAAGGAAATCAGATGTGCCCCAAGTACTGGCAGCAGAATTAAAATATTTTGCCAAGTTCAGTTGTCAAGTAAAATTATCTGGTGCTTGTCTGGCTCAACAGCCAGGCAGACACGATCTAATACCTGAAAGCTCCGTCTGACTCAGAATTGGCTTAATCAACTTTAGACTAGCCCAGAAAAAGGTTCATAGTGTTTTGTGCAGCAAACGTTTTCGGAAATTCTGTAATTACTTCGCAGTTTTTCAAACTAAGAACTTCACAGCTTTTTAGAGTAAGAATTAGAATTTAGAGAAAAAGTTGTATAAGTGCAAGTTTAAATATATTATATCTCTACACATAATTAATCACATAAAAAAAATATGGTAACCTCTCATTATAATGCTCTCTCTTCTCTCTTTTAAATTTTCACTGGTACCTTCATCTATCTAAATACACAAAGTTATTTCCTTGGTTGGTTGATTTTGTATTAATATTTTTGTAGAGGCTTACTTTGTTTCGCAGAAAGTAACTAAAGCTATATCGTAGTTTTTAGACACTAAAATTGCTTACTCCCAGATAAAGCTCATGGGTTCTAGAGATTACTTTCTCCATTTTAAGATGCAAATCTTTCACAAACCTTAACCTTCAAACCCTTTTTCATATAA
>CAOGCB011209547.1:0-23383 GCA_948266635.1 Cnidoscolus chayamansa | reverse complement strand
ATGTACTGATTGTACGCATCTTCAGCATCCTTCATTGTCTTGTAAGATTTATACACATTTTGCTGACACCAATAACAATTGGTGCACATTCTTCTCATGATTCATATATTCCAGGTTTGATTCCCTTGAAAACAACATATTCCTTCAAATTTTGTCTATTATTCCTTATTCTGCAATTTGTTGTCATCCTTCCTTACAAAAAAATTTCCTTCTTATGTTGTAGGCTTCTTTAAACAGTGCTTTTCAATGGAGCTCCATGTATAAACAATGGTAGAAGAACAATAATGTCCTACCATCCAAATAATACTACTCGAAAAAGAAAAAGCAAAATGTAGTGTGCAACCTTCGTGTTTTGTGCATTGAAAATCAAACACCATTAAATAATATTTTGTTTCTTAAAAATGAAATACTATTAAATGATCTTAACACAGATTGCAATTCAAAATTTTAACTAAAAAACCATGCAAGGTAAATAAGACTTTTGACATGCACTGGGCATGTTTGATCCGGATCAAGTTGATCCAAAGAGCATTATTTTATCTGAATATAACCTGTCAGACGTCATTCACCTATATCAACAAATGAACAATGTTACATCCAGGCCTAGATCCAATTTTTTTATTTTAATGCAACTTTCCGACAAGAAATTACATGTAATAGCAAAAAAAGTGGCGTTTCATGCATCTTTCTAAAGGTAACTTACATTGGCCAGTAGATTTGACTCCACGTTTTATTGATCCCAGTAGTTTCTTAGCTGTGACATATGTAGAAGAAGCTCATCTCTGCCCAAGCCTGTGACACTACTAGTCATAATCCATGGAGGATGTTCCTGGTAGTTTTGTCTGATAAGCTCTTGGAAATTCCTAATGTTCTCATCAGGCCTTGTTCCTTTTCCCCCTTTCATTTTGTCACACTTTGTGAAAACAAAAGTCATTGGTATCTGAAACATATGGTGTGTAAAGGAAAAAAGGATTAGAAAAACACTGGATTTATCTTCGTTCCCCTAAACTGGTTACTCAGATTAAGCAGGTAAATGAAAGGGAGGTTTAAATTAGAGTGAAACCTACATTATTGCGTCCAAGCCAATTAGCACAGTCTAGGTCAATCTTTTGAGGGGGAACACTTGCATCAACAAGCAGAAGGACAGCAACTAGGGTTTCTCTGTTCAAAAAATAACCTTTAGTGAATGCAGACCAATCCGTCCGAGCAGAGTCTGGGGCTTTAGCAAATCTGCAAACAGGGTATTTATCAAAACCTAAATAAATTACACACATACTGTCATGTGTATTAATTTCAAACAGATGAAGATGGAGAAAACAAACACAATCATTTGATGCTTACGTGAGAGCATTAGTCATCACCTACAATTAATTGACAGGACTTGGTTATCACATTCACAATCAAATTCTAAGAGATAAAACTTCCCAAGCACACTTGCTATTGAGAATTTTTAAGAGTGCATGAAAGCATTAAAACCACCGTTCAGCTTAACAGACTAAAGCCACAAGAAAATTTTTTTTAGAAGTAGGGAAGTGAGTCTTAACCCCACTTTATCTACACATGTTCACCAAATTTCAGGCAACATAATGCAAGAAGCAAATCCCAAGTGTTCAAAAAACAGAGAACAAGTAAAATAATATAAAAGAGTTCTATACTTATAATTGAATTGGAAAAAAGAAAAGTAAAAGGAGAATGCAGCTACCAATGAATGATTCTAAAAGCAACAAGTAAGAGGTTTTGTTACCTGGCCATAAATGGGCCACTATATGCAAGCTATCAACAATTTGTTTGCATGTGATTCATCCTTGGTTTTGAATTTAACTAAGTTACAAATACCAGGCCGTAATTTACAAATTATTACAACAAAAGAAACAGAACAAAACACCTGGACATAAATTATAAGTTTTTTTTTTGAAACCATAGAACGTTTCAGCAGCACACTATCACTTAAAAAAAAAATCCAATTCACGTCACAAAACAATCAACACAGGTGACATAGATCAGAATAATAAAAAATGTCATTTGGTATTGCTATACTAGAACTACTCACATCACAAAAAAACATAAGCAATTTCAACAAATAAGGACATAAAAAAAATGAAAGGATATGGAGTGCTTAATTAGGTGTCAGACTTTTTCATACTAAGGCTCACATAATCTTCCACTTGTTCTCAGCTCTGGAGAAACATACTAAAGATAAATCAATTTTATTTCTCAAATCTCAATCAAGAAGACACCCCGATTGGACACATTCATGCAGAAGGCTCAAAAAAATGTGTGCACAAACTATTGACATTTGAAGCATATTAGTAACAAAATCACGAAACCAGGGGAAGTAAAGTGAGAGAGTTAGCATACATACTGCAACATCAATGCATGTTCGCTATGTTTAAATCCTATTCATCAGCTAACTATAGCTACAAAACGTCAAGCATAACCAAAGAATCACAGAGTTGGTAACAAGAAAGAGGGAAACTATTTCGTGCTTACCCATAACCAGGCAAATCCACAATATACCAACTTCTATTCACCAGGAAATGATTAATCAACTGGGTCTTCCCTGAACAAAAATCACAATTCATTATTAATTTAGAATAAAAAATACAATAAATACAAATGAACATTCAAAATATCAATCGTCCCTACACCTGGTTTTTTCGACGTTAGAGCAACTTCCTTCTTTCTAACCAGAGCATTAATAAGTGAAGACTTGCCAACATTGGACCGACCCAGAATAGCAAATTCGGGCCGGTCATCTCTTGGGCAATCTCTGGCCCGACTGCTGCTCTTCACGAATTCGACTTCCTTAATCTGTGAATGACCCGCGTAGGGTCCTAGAACGATGTTGGACCCCGGTAAAACCATATCCTCCCTCACCTCGTCGGGGTCAAGCCCTGGTGGGACGAAGAGAACTGTCCGGGCGAATCGGGCGGCGTCGGCCTTTGAAGCAGAGACATGAGGTATGGGGTTGGGGTTGGGGTTGGGAGATTTTAGGGTAGATAAATTGAAAGAGAAGGTAGATGGGAGAGGTTTTCGAGAAGGTAGAGAGAGAGATGGAAGTGGTGAGAGGGTGAACAGGCGGTTCCGAAGTAGCATTATGCTCGGAGGTTGAAGTGTTGCAGAGCTCAATCTCGTAAGCTTGACCACAAGTTCAAAACACAAACGACATCGTTTTACTGCATTAAGGAAATTAGAGAGCAAATGACGATTTTGGACTTTCCATTGAACAAAGCCCCAAGCCCAACACCACATTGTAATTCGCATCCATTTAATTCCATATATTTTCTAAATAACAATAATTTTTTTTTATTTCATTTTAATTTTATAGATATTTAATATTATTAAAATTTTAAAATTTATTTATTTTAATAAATTTATAAATCAATTTATAAATATATTAATTTATTTAAAATGATTTAATTTAACTTTATTATATTTAACATAAAGTTTATTACAAATATAAATTATAAATTTATTTAAATTATTTGTGAATTATTTAAAATTTTATTTAGATTATTTTAATATATATTTTTTTAAAATTAAATTTGATTTTATTAATACTTAATTTAAATTTAAGTTAAAATTTAAGTTTTTTTTTTTAATTTTATTGAATTTTATTCATTTATACTTCTATAAAAATGAATTAATATTTAAGATGAATTTAAAGTGAATTCAAATTATATATATATATATATAGTATAAATTATAAAATATATATATATTTTTTATAATAATATTTAATTGGGTTTGACAAAAATTATATATTAAATGAGTTGTAATTTAAAATGGGTAAATTTTGCTAGGAACTACTTGAATGCCAACATCTACAATAAGGCCTTAAAATTAATTTATATGTGGATGACAACCGTTGGCTGCTCTGACCACCACTGTTTGAATCAAAATTTGAACAGTGAAGGCTTTTTTGGTTCAGACATGACATTAATTAGCAACTTTGCAACCAGGACCAGACACTGTCTTCAAATGTCAAATTCTGCATCTCTTACGTCATCCATTAATACCCTCGACATCTTTTAAAATGGACTAGACCAAGTCCTCATTCCATTTCCATATGTAACCGCCTCAACTCAGATGTTTTCTCATTTCTATTAAGCTTGTTATTCCAACAGCTAGCTACTTTACAATCTGAAACAGAAAGGGTAACTTGCACTGTTGCAAGTCTTAACAAACTAACCTCAACATCCACGGAACGTATTAATACAACCATCATCACTTGTCCACTTGAAATTTGTCTTCCCTCATCTCCATCAATTAAAGCTCATTTCTTTATCTGTCTTCTGTCATCTTTTAGCCTTTCTTGATCACCAGCCGAGCCATGGGCAACTGCTTCCCATCTGCAGCTCCTCCGACTAGCCATGGGAAGCTCTTGAGGGTCGTCAACACTACCGATAGCAAAATCTTGGAGTACACAAGGCCTATGCTTGTTAAAGATGTGCTGATCAACTTCTCAGCAGGCTTTGCCATCGGTCTATCAGAGAAACCACATAAAGTTCTTCCCTGCAGTTATGAGTTAAAGATGGGTAATGTTTACTATCTCTTTCCGGTCTCCAGCACCGCCAGGCCTTCCGTGGCGGCCACTGATGGTACGACTAGGAGAATTAAACTAATTATAACAAAGAAAGAGCTTCAAGAATTGCTTTCAAATAAGATATCAGCAGAGGAGATTTACCTGTTGGGTATGAATAAGAAAGATAATCCATGGCAAGGACTTAACTCTCTGTCAAGGTGGCGGCCGGTGCTTCAAACCATCCCTGAAGGAACCGAGTAGCATTCTGTTGACGAGGGTGCTAAACACTTGCTGAAATTGCTGCTTCCTGCAAAAATACATGGAGTTGGTCTGTATACAAAACTATGGTTAATATTACAATAGAAATATAATACGGCAAGTCACTTAGATTATGTAGTTTCTTGTTTACTCAATTTACAAGTTTAAATTTGTTCCTTTTCGATGCCAAGGCCAAGTGGGCCGAAGCATTAAAAACAAAAGGGCCAGCAGCTATTGATTAGCTAAGTTTTATTGGGTGATCACAAAGCTTGAACTTGAATTTGTTCGTTAGAATATATAGAATGTATTATATGTATGCAACTTTCTAAGGTGTCGACTCTATAGCAGATTTCTTTAGCCAAACCAATCAAAGTGCACACTCATGACTGCCTCATTGAATGGGTGGCAGTAAAGATCCTCCTCTATTCAAAAAGTTCCATTTTATCTGATGCACTAATCACGCCGGCAATGATTCTGCACAATTTCTATCAAAAACCTTTAGATACTAAAGAAACTCTTCTCTTTTAGACAAGATTTAGTGGAGTAACTCGATACCATTAAATACCGACATAAAAAAATATTATAAAAATAATAAAATAAAAGAGTTGAAATGTTAAAGTATATTCATACAATAAAAATCATTTGGCGATATTTTATTTTATAAATTTAATTAATTAATTTGAATAAAATAATTCAACTTAAATTTTAGTTAATTAGAACTCTCTAACATGTTATAGCAGATTTCTAAATTTCCAACTTCTATCCATTCTCTTACTTTATATATATATATATATTTAATTAAGTGATATTATTTATTAATAAAATGTTTATTTTTAATAATTTTTATTATATTAAAATAAATTGAAGTTAAGTGATAAAAGAGAAATAAATAGTTATATAAAATTGACGGAATTATTATTTGGTTATTGTGGTTTAGTAAAATTAAATATTTAGTCTCTCTGTTTTTAAAAATAAATTAAATAGTCTATATCATTTCATATCATTAATTATCTATTTAATATATTTTGTTAATTTTAGAAATTAAATAATTATTATTTTAAAAGTATAAAAATTAAATAATTATGATTTTAAGATTACAAAACTAAATAGTTGTGATTTTAAAATTATAGTGATTAAATTATATATTAAAATTTTAAATTCTAAATTAATATAAAAATATTTTAATTATTAATTGTTTAAATAGATATAAATATTAAATAATTATCTATTTTGAAAATAAATAATTTATTTAATATAATTTTGAAATTATATAAATTAAATAGTTAATTTTATAAAATTATAAAGATTAAATAATAATTTTCGGATAAATTTACCTCAAAACATAAATAAATCGGGAAAGTGAGAGACACTCACAGAAATGCTATATTACATGGAAAAGCAGAAAATCTGGAGGGAGATGCGACCACCGCTGTGTGAGCTGTCTTTTTCCAATATTTCTGTGCTCTTGTCTCCCACTTAAATTTGTTCCTTTTAGATGAATTTCATTTCATTATTGTCCATTGCATAAACTCTGCAACACTAACAGAGATCCAACAAGAAAATTACATGTAATAACTAGACAATCACCACAGATTATGGGCTTGCTGATCCTGCCAAATCTGCATAATTGATTGCACTCTATCTTTAAAGTTCTCAGCCTTTGCCTTTAGCCAAACATTGCGCCATACAAAAAGCAATAACCCGTTGTTCTTTTTCTTTTTTAAATTATTATCAAGAACGAAAAGAGAAATATCTTCAATGGGATGGTTTATATGAAGCCATAACCAAAGACAAGAGACCAAAATGCTGCTAATGGATCAAGTTCATACATGTCAAATTCTAACTGTGGGACACAGGGACAGTGCTTGCTAAAGAAAAAGTACAAAAAGAGCTTAGTTGCCCTTCTTTTCCTCCGTTGCCTATATTCATGAACTAAAATCTTATATAAAAATCCCTCTGATTCTCCGGCTAAATGGGCCCCTGACGATCAAAAAGAAAGTGTCACCTTGGTAGTGATGTTCTCACTGTTCCAGTTTTCATCATTACAAAAGAATAGTATAAACATTTTTTTCTGTGTTTGAACAGTTGGACTACCTACAGTCTACAGAGGCTATAGTAGTTTCTTTTCCTTCCTTTTGCTTCTCTTGTGGGACTCCGGAAGCCTTTAAGAAAGGGAATTTCACCGACGATTATTTTCCCTCCAGAACTTTCCCTCTCTTTATACCCTCCAAGCAATAATAAGATAAGGAGATAAGGAAAAACATCTGAGGGATCTTATGGGGAACTGCGTGTTTGGAGGCCTTGGAGGAGAGGGTGGTGGAGCAATCAAAGTGATATCATCTAATGGTGGGATCTTGGAGTTTTCAGGGCCGATAACAGCAGGATGCATCACTAATGAGTTTCCAGGCCACGCAATATATCCGAGCCATGATCTTTTCTGGAGACCTCTCTCTCTCCATGAAGATCTCTTAGCAGGACACTCCTACTATTTACTTCCACTCAACAACACAAAAATTGGTGGCCAAGTAGTGCGAGAAGGCCATGTTAGATCAAAGAGCACACCCTCATCATTTGTTACTCCTTACAGAATGTCATTTGATTATCAAGGAATGCTGAAAAGGTCTTCCACTGAATCTTCCTCTAGGTTTAACAACAATGGGTTTTGGAAAGTGAAGCTTGTGATAAGTCCAGAACAGCTTGTGGAGATACTTTCACAAGAGACTCAAACTGAAGAATTGATTGAAAACATGAGAGCAGTAGCCAAGTGTGGAAATGGGATCTTGTCATCTGCTGGGTTTTCAGATCAGTGGAGTCTCTCTAGCAGTAGGAATGCTTCCTCTAAGAAAGATGGACTACTAGACATTTAGTGGAAGTAAACACTTGTAAGATTTCTGAGTCAGTTTCTTTCTTCATTACAACTATGTTAGTTTATTAGTTTTGGTAATTATTAATACTAGATACAGTATTACCACAAGATTTATAAATTTTATGTTTTGTAGTCATGATCTGCTATATGCAAATTCAAGTTTTCTGCTTTCATTTTCTATCATCCCAAAAGCTTGGTGATATATATATATATATGGGCAATCTCAGTTCTTTGAATTCAACATAACATTAGAAGGAAATGAATGTTGGTTTTAAGAGGAAAAAACAAGAGAAGCATTGGACAAGAAGTCTTACTATTTCATTCAGTGAAGGGTGTAAAGAACATGAAAAATCAAATTATAATTTTTTAATCGAATTAAATTGAAATTTTTATATAAATTAAATATAATTAAATTAAAATTTTTTTAATTTAAATCAATTTGATTTTTATAAAATTAATTTTTTCTGAATTTAAGAGTGAGAAATCTTGAAACTCATCGTGGTATCTATATCGAAACCAGTAGAGAGAAGTGAGAGCAAGGGACCAAACTGTCATGATTTCGAGAGATCTAAGAGAAGACTGGCAAGTACAAAAAGCAAAAGCACCGAGTGAAAAAAGAGAGTGATTTAAATAGTTTTGAATATATAATTTAATTAATTTAATTTTTTAATTAATTAATATAAATAAATAAAATTAAATTAAATTAATTCAATTAAAATAATTCAATTCTGTTAAATTCCTCTATGTATTAATAAAGATATTTATTTTATTTTTTATTGAAAAGTAATTCGTGTTAATTACTTGAAAATTTATGAGAATTCGTCTAATTTTTATTTATAATAAATTTTCAGATATTTGACAAAATAAAAAGCAAATAGAATAATTCATAGACAAATTCAAAAGAAATTATCTCAGTATAATCACTGGCACAACACAATTGATTGTGATGAAAATATCCCCGCGATCTCCATCTTCCACAGTCACCGCCACCAGGCCACGTGGCGTCAAGAAAGACCTCTCCGAGTCCGAGCTAACCAAAGCTCCTTACCCGCCATTTTCTGGGGCGTCGCCTCCTTCCATGCTCTTTCCTCTCCGCATTCTCGTTAGATCTCGTATGACCTAACTGATAATCACCAACCACACCAGCTCTCCGATCCGGAGGATCTGATTACAGGGATTTGCGGTGACTTCGCCGAGATTGGCGACAAATTCAAGTCTGGAATCTCCAAGATATCGAGTAATGTAACTGTATCCGAGATCACTAAGATCGTATCAAACTTTTTGTAAATTGGATCCGAAAGAGATTTAACGATGAGATTTGATTTGTAATGCTCTGGGCGTAATCGAGGAGGTGTAACCTTCGCATGGGATATCGCTATGCATCCAAAGACTTGGCTTGACTTTCACGTTCCTGACGATAAGATTTTGATGGTCTTTTTTGAAAAAACAGAAAACCTCACTTATGTGTGTGGTATTTTCTTTGCTTGGCGTCCACATTTAAATGTTTTGACCTAGGTGAAGATGGAAATATTAGGCTGCTTTTTTAGTTTTAAGTAATTTAGGATTTGGAAAAGCAAAATGTAGCTTTGGTTTAGTGTGAATTTGAAGATTCTTGCGGACAATAGATTTCTGTGATGCTTTTTCTAGCGTTTACTTGGTAGTGTTTTAGCAGCTTGAAATGGCGAAGTTTGCTGATAGTGTTAGCGGGTACCAATGGCCAAAAACTAAATGTTTAGTAGAAATCATAGTTGTATTTGTATCTTCTGCTTCTAAGAACAGCGGGTACCAATGGCCAAAAACTAAATGTTTAGTAGAAATCATAATTGTATTTGTATCTTCTGCTTCTAAGAACATGGATACTGAAATCTATTCTTTTAGTGCAGGTTTTAATATGAATTCGATATTCCCTCAAATATCTTTTTCAATTCAATTAGTCTAGCTAGATTGTCGTGTGATTGGTGTCTTATTGTTGTGCTCGTGGGATAACGCACTTGAACTTATATGTAGCCCATATGGAACAGTAGTGTGAGATTGGGAGGTCAGTTATCACCTACTAGTTTTTCGTTGTAGACATTACTTAGTTCCCTTTAAGAAAGGATAGAGTTTGCCGTTCTGTTCCTTTGTATTGATCAAAATGATTGGTTCAACTATATGGTACTTCTTTACTTCATTGTCATATCAATTAGGTGACTTTGTTGGGCACTGTTAAAGTGAGCTTGGGGCTTTTTCAGTGACGTATCGATTCTGTTTACATTTTTTAATTTCTTGTCGTCCTGCTAATCAATGATCTTCAGAGCTAAACTTTGTTGTTTTGTTTCAGTAAAAATTGTTGTAATGAATATTGATTTACATATGTATTAACCTTGTTCGTATTTATTTGGAGGGGTTTTCCCCTCCCTTGCGGTTTCCTTTTCTGAGAATTTATATGGTATTTCTTTTGTCTTACTTCATCTGACCTTTGTTTGTTTGGTGCATACTTTCACTGCAAATGGCAGGAACTGTATCTCATAGATATTCAAGTCATTGTAACAAGAATATTGATTTCAATGCATATTTCTTATTCCATAATTTTCATGCTATTCAATAAAAGGAAATTCCTCATCGTTCTTTGATAGGTTCTATGCATTTAACGAAATGTCAAGCATCTTTTTCTTTTCCTCCCTTCTCTATTTTCTGATTCTGACATGTCTAATGTCTAAGAAGAACATGCTTTGGCAGTTGAATGTCTTGCTTCTACATTATCTGCTCTCCAAATAGAACTTTGTCCAGGATGCACAAGTGAAGGCTGCTTTTGGAAGATTTACTTCGTACTTTGCACCCCAGCCTCAGTAAACATGATGGTGAGCTGCTTTAAAACCCCCAGGTTTGTTGACTTTCTGTATTCAAGCTGTCATTTCGAGTATGCTGATTATACATGTTTTATGACTGCCCATTTCACATTTCACCAGGGTGTGATATTGATGCCTTGTTTTTTTCTTAATAGTTCTGTGAATTGATCAAATCCATAACCAGTAACTTTCCAGATACATTGCATGGGAAAATGGAAGATATGGAGATTTTGGGAGTAGTTAGTAAATACAAGATAGGTTAGCTTATTTGTTGCTAAATCCTTCTTTTGCTTCTTCAACCTAGTCATTATGGATCTACCTCTCATCTTGTTCACTTTTGTAAATCAGATATCCTTAACCTTGCAATCAATGCTTCTATTAAGTCTCTCCTTGTGTGTCTCGAGAAGTTATCTTTTGGGCGAACTTTTTTTTTTTTTTTTGGTATCGAGCCTATGATCTACCCTCTCATAACCATCTTTTGAGCGAACTTTGTTTTGATGGGATGGCGATCTTGGTCCTTGATGTATGGCCACATTTTAAGATGATAGCCATCTAAAGTTGAATTTCTCATTTACTGCATGTTACAGATTTGATAAAAAGGCTCCTTCGGAACTTTTGGAATTTGGAATAGCTTTAAAACATAGCTTTTATTTGTTGTGTGTTTCAGGTAGTGTTTCTCTAGGCCATAGTTTCAAAGTTATGACCATTACCAAAGATTTTTTCTTTTCTTTGGGGGTCGTGGGGGTGGGAGGGTGTTGGGGGTATTGGGACAGAAAGTTTTGAATATTGGAGGGAATGATTTTCAAGTGTCCAATTTGGCAATTGTATCTGTCACAGTGTACTTGATCAAAACTAACAATTAAATTGCTAGGTTGAATCACTAACTTTTGTGTGTGCTAGTGGAAGTAAGGGCAAGTTGTCGCAGGAGTTTCATAACAAAGCTAAGGCGATCAAGCCAGGTTGGTCTATAATTGGCACTTCTAGATCAAATGGATTGCTGACTTATCACATGAAGGGTCTTTTTCTGTGCCAGCACATGCACAGTTCAAATCATTGCTCCAAAGACATCCATCATTGGATTAGTCCCTCCCAAAACTACAGCCAAAACATCTGGCAATGAATCAATTCCTTCTTGGTTTTCCAAATTAACAAGAAACAGATAAGCACCCAGTTCAGAGCATTGAAATGTAAATTATTGACAAAGCTGTCGTTAAGGAAGAATCAGTTGACCAGGCCAAACATCGACATGTATTTTACCTCTAAAATTTTACATCAGAAAATTGAGGATGATGCTGATGATTGTTTGAAAGAAGAAAGTTCAGAGATGATTGGCACAAGTGGAACTTAAATGTTTATTGGAAATGGTGAGTATGTATCATTCAATGATCTGGAAGAGGATAATGGAGATGTGCTTACTAGCTATAAGAAACTAATATTGGGTTCTGATGCTTATGAAAAAAGGATCACAAGATTGTCTTCAGTTGACAGAAGTCTTATCAAACTATGCTTGGGTTTGATTTATTCCGACAACTAATTGGTGGGTGTGCCCCCTGCCGTGAGTCCTGTTGCAGTTTCCTTCTTCTTATGCTTGGTTGCTGCCGATTCATAAAATATGGAATGCAATTAATAGAGCTAGATGAAGGTACTAAAAGTCTTGGTAATAGTTGGAACTAGTATGTTATATTCAACAGACATTCTTTCCATAGCTAAACTACCATTTTCGTCAAGTTTTCCCATTCAAGGCAGAATGGTCTTTCACTGATGAGGCTTTGCTAGATAGGATAATGGGCATCCCATGCCCCTCACACTTTCGCCATTTCACTCTAGGTCACCCCGTAGATCGTCTCTTATTCAAGAGGCCTTTTCTGAACCTTTCTAGTCAATTCTTAAGGGATTTTAACATGAAACTTTCCAAGTTTCCACACTTGCAAACATTTATTTCTCTCAGGCTGATTTGCTTCATACAATTATTAACAAAAATATCTAGATATTTTCAAATAAAAATTTTGTTTGAATTTTGATTTATGTAAATTCAAACTACATGAATTTGCATGAAAACTATCGATATCTTAGTATTTTTTGGGGTAAAATTTTCCATTATTATATTATAATATTGGCCTCCAGTCTTCATTTATCTCCCTTCTCTTTAAATAATTTAGTTACAGATTCTCTTCCTGTACTCGTTATAGTAATGACGGACGTAGCAGTATAATGCAACCATAACTGGGTACATGCAAGTAGGATACTGGCAATGATGAATGGGTAAGCCAATAATTTAATTTCCTAATGTAAAATACATATCGTATTCAAGGCGATGTGAATATAGTAAGAAACAACATAAAGCTGGTCTTACTATAAAGCTGGATTATTTACTATAGAAACTAGCAAACTGACTGCTCAATCTACTTGCCTCCAAAATTATTTACAAAATACAATTAATCACATCATGAGAAGCATTCCTGAGATTACAACTCTCATGACCTTATGGATCCAAAGTTGTTTGACAGTCGCTCAAGCTGAGACCAAAATAGGCTTCCTAGTGAAAATCTTGGCTTATCTTCGCCTACACTGCCACTGCTAGTTCTGCTAATATTACTTGAAGATGGAGTCCTGGGAGTCCAGCCTGGTGATTTATTCACTGCCAGTATAGATCCCCCAATCTCTTTCCTCACAAGTTCTACCGTCTGTGGATTAACTACATCTCCTGAAGCATCAATGACATAGAATGAACCTACGGCTCTGTCACCTTGCATACCAACCTCAGCCCTTGATATTGACAGGCCACACTCCCGAAAAACCCTTGTAACATCTGATAGTAATCCCACTCGGTTGTGAGTGCAAAGGTCTAGCCTCAATCCCTGCACATATAGTATTTCAACCATTGATTAATTGTGGCTCTCAAGTCTGAAAGTCCCTGCAAGAGATTATTATTTGTATAGAACTTACATGTGATACTCTCCTCTCAATAGCAGCAATCAAGCATTGGGTGAGTTTACGCCTTTCACTTTCTGTGTCTAAAGTGAAACCATCCTTATGCCGAATGAAGTACTCCTGAAATACCAACAAACATTTCGAGTTTCAGCTTTCCCTGTAATAGTACAGGTGTAAGTAATCTTTCTGTGTTGGGTTCGTACCTGATCAGCCATGGTGCCCCTAGAGCTCACCGCGGCATGGAACACCACATACTCCATATCAGTCAATGCGCACAACGTATCGAATAAGAGCTTGGGCCTGTCCCTGCTTCTCATGTTCACCACCGAGTATCCTTTCTCCTTGCAAGACTCTATTGACACATGAATCTTTGTGCAGTCCCTCCGGTGCGCAACACCCGTCCCTTTGCATCCTCGACACGGCTCATAATCCATATTTGCACACATCAACTGGTGTAGCCGCCGCTCAGTATGAGTCTGGCCGGCAACTGGTGTGGTCAACCTGACACTCCTCCTCTCCCCTACCCCATGATGAGCCTCAACCACATTCTCCAACTGCTCTTCTACATGGGCAAGTCTCTTGGGGTCTGTAATAGGTCCACCTCTCAGCTTGTCTTCCACGTAGATTATACTAGCAGCTCGGGTATTGTGTGTCCATGCCACGGCGGCTGTGATATTGCATTCCAGCTGAGTAAGCACAGCTGAAATCTCAGACAGCAGACCTGGTCTGTCGGTTCCAGTTATCTCCAAGGCAGTGTGCTCCATGGACACGTGGGGCGGCCTAACTTCTCTTTTCAGACAATTTTGCAGCTCCTGGGATATTCTATCTTTCCTACTTGCGCACAGTGCCTGTAATTCAGCAATTGTTATAAGACAAAATTGTGTAGATCTGCATATCCGTATAGGTATGTGTATTTTCATATGTATATTACCTGCTGAATATAAAGTATGAGGCTTTCGTCAGTAATTTTGATTCCAAGCTGATCAGTCACGTGGAACACTGTACAGTAGGCAATTAAAAAAAAAAAAAAAATCATATGAGCATATGCTAGTGGGATGATGACTCATATTTGGGTCATAAAGCTAGGGATCATATTCTTAAACATAAACCCATCTCTAATTGCCAATTTAACCATTAATTAAGCTTAACACTTTGGATAGATAATAACAGAAAATGGGTATGGCAGAACTAGTGTAAGTTGATGCAAGCATGATGGATAGGGCACTGACCGTCCATGAACCACACCCCATCAGAGGAAATGTATGATTTGGAAATAACAAGGTCAAGATCTGTCAAGACTTGGACCATCTCTAGTAGAATCCCGTGCTTGTTTGCACTATCAACCTGCATAGTAAAATCAACAACAAGGCTCCAATATTGAATTGAGAAGCAAAAAAAAAAAAAAAAAAAGCAAGAATGCTTTGGAAACTTCATAGTGAAAATAATATATTAAATTCAAAACTTTTTGTCAACTCAGTTCAAACAATATTAACTAATTATCTCATCAAACGAAACCTTTAGATTCTGCTGGTTACAAAAAGGTCTGACTGAAGAAGGAGGTAAAGTAGGAACTGGGCACGAGCAGTTTCATGAGAAGTAGGTTACATATAGGACAGTCTTTGCTCTCTTCTACCCCGTGACCCTTTCCCTTTTATCTTTATGGGTTTTGCTGGTCCTTCAAGTCTCGTAATCAATGCTTCTATGAAACTAGATTACGTCATCTGGGTTGGTGCCAGAAAAAAGAACAAAAAAAAGTAGTTTTTTCTTGGGAAGAAACCAACTAGATCATGTAGATAAGGAATGGGAATCGAGTCTCCTGCTCTGCTTTACTCTATAAAGACACTAAAAAGCAAAAAGAAAGTTAATTTTTATCTGCAATCTTTCATTTCTTCCTTTCCATTTAGTGGCCATCCACTCGGTGGATCAGTAACCTAACGTCTGATTGATTGGTGTTTTTGTTAACTATAAAGAATTCGTAATGGAGCTCACAATAGATGTTAATGCTAATAAAAACATAACTAGAAAACAAGAACTGCAGCATTCTTAATATTCATCTAATTCTATATTGTTAGATTCTATTGAGATGCCTTGAGTCCATATAAATCACATAAATGGAATCTCCATCATCACCTTTATCCAAATATTAAACCCACAATGTTTATTCTAAACAAGATTAAACAAAAGAAATGTACCTTAACAAGCGTACAGTCTTGACATGTGTCGTTATCAATGCAAACCCTGCAACACCAAAACCAGCAAAACTGACTAATTAAACCATTGCCTTGGCTTGGATCATATAAACCCAAAAAGCTTATACTGAAATGAGATTTGCTGGTATCATATATACTTTATTTCTACTGTACCTAGGAGGGTAAATTCTTTCGATGAGAGATTCGAACTCAGGGTCGATATAAGGCTGGTAACCGATATCCATACTTGTTCTTATCAGCAATTCACTATTGTAAGAGATTATGGAGGGCTTTGAGAGTTTTTGATCCCTGTGAATGTAGATATAGTTGCAGACATTCTTTTAAACTATTGAAAGAATAATGAGAACAAATCAGCAGCCGCCGCCGCCGCTTTAATGTAATAAACGTAGGGAGGAGATAAGAGAAGGGAGATAAGATTATTTTGTTTTTTGAAATTAGATGCATGAAGCATCTTTCTTGAATAAGAAGAAAAAAAATAAAATATTTAATCAAGAAACATGTATACTGATAGAGATTGATTTCACGAAGAACTCTATATATAATAGAAAAGAGTGATTTGAAAGAAAATGGATAATATCAGACAGTTGTCAAATACAAGGACTCTTAATTTTGAAGTATCAATTTGATGTTCTTGAAAGAAAAATAGCAGAAACAAAACACTTGGAACTTAAACAAGAAGCAAAACCTCGTAATTCTTAATATGCCTCCATGTTTAACTCTGTGGTCAATACAAGAACAAGAAGAAAAGAAAAGAAAAGTGTAAAGGAAAATTACCTTCAATGAGATCTCTTGCATCCACCCAGCAAGAGAGTGAAAGAAACGACAGACACAGAAAGCTTAGAAGACAGACGAATAGGACCTCAGAAGGCTGGAGTGTAATGGCCGATTTTAGAAGGCTTTCTCGGCAGAAGAGCTACAGAACCGAAACAGATGGAACGGAGAGTCGATATATAAGAGAAAGATTTTCAAAAAATAATAATAAAAACAAGAAAGGAAAACCAGAGTGTATAGGTCTTTGTGTGTGTATAGAGAACGTGTATACACAGAGTTAAAGCCTCAAGGGGTTTCCTCGGAATAGGAGTGGGAAAAGAACTGGGTATTTGCCACGTGGACAGTAGATGACACGTGGTCCTAAAGTCATGGACACGTATTTTTTTTTTTTTTTTTGTGAAAAGTAGAGTTGTGGATGGGAATTATATGTGGAAAAATGTAATGAGATTCTTGGTGGAAGGCAGCGTAAGAGTTGGATTAGGATATTATTAGCTGTGAATTTGGAGGTGATTACGCAGTCAAACAGCCAAGAAAGGATATATATATAGACAATAATTGCTGACGTGGCATTAGAACGATGATGGGCTTGCCTCACCCTTAACAAATCATGACCTGTACTCTAATTTTGCTTGTAAATTTGATATTCCCCTGTGTTTTAGTGTCTACAAATCATGCCACCTAATCAATTCACATGTTTAAATATATAAACTTTACACACTAAAAATATTCACATTTTTAATAAATTATTATTAAAATAAGTTGAATTATTAAAATAGTTTTCTTTAAAAATAAACATGAAATTAATTTATAAATCATTGACAACGTTTTGAATTTGTGCAACTCATTTTTAATTAAAATTCTAGAGAGAGTGGATAATCACTCATTTTATTTTTCATAATTTTGAAATTATTTTTTTAATGTTATAATTAAATAAAAATATGAAAATGGGCATTTAAAGAATAAAACTAAATTCAAAACTTTATTAAATATCAAATTATATATTTTTTTATGGAAAAGATAGAGAATTTTGAATCTCACAAATTAAATTGATAATATTTTATAATATATTAAAATAATGATTGTTTTATTGGGCTGTACCATATAATCAAATGGAGTCAACCAGTGGATTTAGATGTTCACCCAAGCATAGTTGGTTGACATTTGATTTTATTTTTTTTAAATATTTACTAAAAATATAAAAAAAATAAAAATGAAATTTAATATGTTTTAATATCATTAATATTAAAATAATAAAAAATTATAAAATTTAATGTGGACAGAGTTATTTAGAATTGATTTATCATTATTAAATTAAATATTTTTATTAGTATGATTATTTGAAAAGATGTATTACTTGTTGATCAAAATGATGTTTTGATAATAAAAATATTAAAATAATACTTTGCATTAAAAAAATTATTATTTTTATATTAAAGATAAATTTTACATTTTATAAATATTAAAAAAAAAAAAGGCATCAAAAATAATCTCTCATAGTCAGAGAACCATATCCATCCTTGAAACTTGCAATGAGCCCACATGAGACCGATTGCTTGAGTTTACTATAATATATATATATATATATATTCTAGTGGCTGTAGAATCTTGAAGTTGATCGTTTCTCTTCTTCCATCCATGACCAGAAGAACGAATTACACATCCTCGCCCATACACTGCATGACACCTCCATTCTCTTCCCTGCACGAGACGCCACTTTCCTCTGCAACCGCCCTTACGTCATTTCTCTCTCTCTCTCTCTCTCTGTCCCTCCGTCTCAGGTTTATTTCTTTCTATCTCTCCATCTTCCTCGATTCTTGATACTTACGCTTTTTTATTTATCCAATTCATCACTTGTGTTTTCGTATCATTTCTGTTTTACTTTTATGGATAAGAAGATCAGAAGAGAAGAAAAGAAAACGATAAAGAAATGAATTCTTGACTGTTAACAGTTTCTTTGCTTGTTCAGCTTTAACACTTCCATTAACTGACTTCAGGATTTTGTTCTTATCTCTATGCCGAAGGCAAGGACATGAAATAGCCAACTGCAATTGGGTTCTTTTGATTTGATTTTGTTCTGTATCTTATGGACCTGCAATTGGTGAAAAAGGGTCTTCTTGATCATACCCTGAAAAGGAAGAGATCGGTTGCTTTGCTGGCCTCTATCTGTTTCTCTACCTACGCTGCCTATAGAGTTTATCATTTACCCTCAGTTGCTCGGAAAAGAAAACGAATTTCAAAGCTTTTAGGGGTTTTATTTTCTATAGCAGAAGTTGTCTCTGATTCTGCTGAAACAGTTGGAATCATCTCCAAGGATTTGAAAGATTTTCTGCAGTCAGAATCGGACCAAATTCCTAATAGTCTCAAGCAAATTTCTAAAGTTGCAAGATCATCTGAGTTTTCAGAATCTGTAATTGGCCTTACAAAAGCTTTAACTTTGGGAATTTTGCGAGGTTATCAATCCAGTGCAAGAATTAATCACGACGCCACCTCTCCAAGTTTCTTGGATAAGATTTTCGATAAGCTCTCTACTCCGTCCGGGTCAGGTTTTGTTTCAGTTATTGTTGGCAGCTTTGCTAGGAACTTGGTCGTGGCCTTTTATCAAGATGGAACATCTAGAAGTAAAGAGCTGAATTCAAATTCAGAATTGAATGGTCCTATCACAAGTAATTTGGAAATGAATTCTGTCACAGAAATGGTGGACGTGGTCTGTGGCCATAAGTGTAAAGCACTAATAGGTGATTGTATTCAGTTATTTGTGAGCACTGCAGTTGCTGTTTATCTTGACAAGACTATGCACATCAACACCTATGATGAAATCTTTGCAGGATTGACAAATCCCAAGCATGAAAACAAAGTGAGAGATGTATTAGTATCAGTATGCAACGGTGCTATTCAGACTCTTGTCAAGACATCCCATCAAATCTTGACAAGTGCTGATTCTGAAGCAAATTCAAGGCTGGAATCCCCAAACATAGCCATTGATCAAGAAGAAGGTTCATCAGAGAATGAAGAAGCAAGAAGCCAAGCAAAAGCTAGGAAGTCGATTGATGAAGATGAGGATGGTGGATGGGTTAGAAAAGTGTCATCTACTTTAGCAGTACCAAGCAATAGAAGGTTTGTTCTTGATGTGACTGGGAGGATTACATTTGAGACAGTCAGATCTTTCTTGGAGTTTATACTGGAGAGACTTTATGATGGAATAAAAAGATGTGTTTATGCAGTTCACGAAGCCATTGTTGATAGTGGGCTTGGAGTTGTAAGATATGTTACTGCAAAATCCTCTGTTCTTGCGACCATATGTCTTTCTTTGTGCTTGCACGTATTGGACAGTTCTTGGATCTTTCTTCCAGCTTAACTCATTGAACCTTTCTTCTTAATCATCATTTGTCTGTGTTTACTCCTTCAGAAACTGATGTTTCAAGGATGATTTTTATATAATTTAATTTCATAATTGCTACAACATCATTATACTAACCTTTTTTTTTTTTTTTTTTGGTTTCTTGTGATGCCATAAAATTTCCTTTTGTTCCTCTGATGATGATAAGGTTAAGACAATTTGATGCGGAACTCCAGACCAACTCGTGATGCGAACTACAGACTAACTCGTCATAAAAATATCCAGTCAATTGAAATATTTTAGCCAAGTAAACCTGATCAGCTCTATTAAATTCCAATAAGAAACTGAAAAATGATTTGCATAACTATCTTGCATATCAGAAACCTAAGAATGCTTTACAGGCACGATACATTCGCATATCCCAGCATGACATTTCACATCAATTGAGTGCTTACAGGGAAGGACTATTTATCTGACAGCTTAAGTATGCCAAACCCGAACCTGACAAAAATCCGAAGAACATATAATAAAAGAGATTACAGGATGCATGATCTCCTTTTCCTCAGTTTTCTTTCACATTGCCTGCTAATGCATTCTTATAAAAATAAATTCACATTTAGCAGAAGGATACCATATTTTGAGAGGGATACAACTAAATGCAGCATTATTTTGAAGCAATTATCAATCTTAGACGCCTATGGAGAAGGAAATATGTATTTTTAGTTACTTTTGGTTGATAAAGGCGACATTGTAGAATTCGAGCAAGCACGAGGAATTGGAAGAGCACCACTGATGCGTCAGATTATTGTATAATGTGTGTCGAGTTGAGCTAAGAACTTCATAGCATGGATATAGGTTAAGCTCTACTTCAGAGAACTCTAGGCAATGAAGAAACAACATATATGGAGATAAACATGGCTGAAATGAACACATCAAGACTAGAAAAACAAAATCAGGAAAGGAAAATGCTAGCAGTCATGGAGAGAAGTTGAGGGAAGACCAGCAGATGACAAAAACATCAAGGCTGTATTTGCATAAATATATTTGAAATTTTGGTTAATAGCCCAGAATAGATATTGCTAGCATATGTATGGGGATGAAGCTGGACCAATCTAAAAGCAAACCAAGATGAATAATTTGACAATGGAAATCCCAGTTCACAGCGAAGAGGAATAAATTAATATGTAAAAGGTGTAGTTGCAGGCGCCTCACTTAAAGGAAGATGATCAACAATAAAAACAAAAACACGTAAACAGTGAAAGAAAAAATAGAACTTTTTATTTCTGCATGAACACTGTAAATGGTTACAGTGATTTATACTCGTAAACTCAAAACAAAACTCCCTGCACGAAATCTAAAAGATGGAAGAAATTTCGCTTTCACTTGCGATCGTGCAAAGCCTTGCGATCGTGCAAAGTGGAAGTGCAACAGAAAAACATAACATAAGCTTAAAAACAAGTTCTTCCTGATTGTCAACGGACAAGAGCAATTAACAGATCACCCCCATGCTCTTGTCTTCATGATCTCTATCACACCAAGTTTTTCCCGGAGTTCATGGAATTTCATGTCCGCGACCTGTTCTTCCGTCCTCACATGCACGACTTCAATCTTGCCTTCTTCCATATAGTCGCGAATGAAGTGAAACTGTGTGTCTATATGTTTGCTGCGAACATGGTGTACTGGGTTCTTGCTCAGGTCGATTGCTGACTTGTTATCGATCAAGAGTTTGATTTTCGTCGGCGTCACTCTAGTAAGACCAGTAACCAGGCGATGAAGCCAGATGCCTTGACAAGCTGCCATGGTCACGGCAATGTATTCTGCTTCACATGATGACAACACCACCACCTTATGTTTATGTGAACACCAAGTGATCAGGCTGCCTCCAAGATAGAACACCATCCCCGTTGTGCTCTTTCGATCATCCACGTCTCTTGCCAAGTCACTGTCACTGAAACTCACAAGTTTGATCTCTGGTGTGTCGTCCTGCTCATATCGACACCCAAACCCAGTTGTGCCATTCACATACCTTAGTATTCATTTCACAGCCGCCATGTGCTGTGTTGTGGGCTCTTCCATGTAGCGGCTCATTATACCCATCGCGTAAGCAATGTCGGGACGAGTATTCACCAAGTAGCGCAGACTTCCAACAATGCTGTGATACTTGGTTGGATCAACCGCAACATTCCTCACGACCGCGACACTCCTTGCGTAGTCTCATCCTTCTTGGACAGCTTCAGCCAGTTCTTCATCGGGGTTGAACTTGGATTGCACTTAGCCATCCCTGCCATTTCAACAATCCTGCAAGCATAGTTACTTTGATAGAGAGTGATTGCACCATCACCCTATGTCACTTTAATGCTGAGATATTAACTCAGAAAGCCAAGATCACTCATGTCGAACATCTTCTTCATCTGTGCCTTGAACTCGTTTATATCTCCAACATTTGAGCTTGTGATTATCAAGCATCAACATACACCCCCACAAGCAAAGATGTGCCTCCATTCACCCTTTAATACACCGCATGTTCTACTGGACTTCGCTCGAAACCAAGCTGCATCAAGGTTTTGTCCAACTTTGAGTTCCATGCTTGCGGTGCTTGTCTCAAACCATACAGTGCTTTCCTTAGCCGGAGAACCATGCTTCTCCGCTTGTCATCGACGAATCCCGGAGGTTGTTGCACATGGACCTCCTCTATAAGCTCTCCGTTCAGAAACGAGGACTTGACGTCCATGTGATGGACTTCCCAGCCACCGTGCGCTGCTAATTTCAGCATCACACGCACTGTTTCCAGTCTCGCCACTGGTGCAAACACTTCGTCGAAGTCGATCCCCTATCTCTATACATAGCCCTTTGCAACAAGTCGAGCTTTGTGCTTGACAATGTTGCCTTGTGGATCCTTCTTCACCTTGAAGACCCACTTCAACCCAATAGCAGTAGCTCTAGTTGGTAGCTCAGCGAACTCCTAAGTGGCATTGTTCTGAATGGACCTCAGCTCCTCTTCCATGGTATGTCTCCAGTTCTCCTTACTGAGTGCCTGACCAATACTTGCTGGCTCCTCTGCTGCCAGTATGCACAAAGCACTATAAACACCATCCTATATCTCTATTGAATCATAAAAATTACTTATAGTCCGGTACCATTGTGGGGCTCCTTCCGAGTCATGGGATCCATCTGTTGGCGGGGAAAGAAACTCAACGCCAATTGGAGGGCAAGTGTCACACGGTGTGCAAGGTTCTTTCTCTTCTGGTGCCACTATCACTATCCTTCCCGGTGTATCACTCCCCACATTAACTGAAGTATACTCAACAGTGAAAGTATCCATGCAGTAGTGAGATTGATTCTTCTCCAACACAGTGCTCCAGTCCCATAGTTTCTGTTCTTTAAAGATCACATCTCGCGACACAATCAGCTTGCAATTCGTGGGATCATATACTCGATAAGCCTTGCACCTATCTTCATAACACAGAAAGACCATCGGTGTGGATATGTCTGAGAGTTGGAGATGCTTGGACCCACCTTCTTCACATGAACAGTGCAACCAAATGTTCTGAAGTACGAAACATTTGGTCGACGTCCATGCCAGGCTTCATATGGCGTCTTTCCTACGAGTGCTCTCGTCGATGCTCTGTTTAGAATATGCACCGGTGTCTTCACTAC
>CAOGCB011209171.1:0-15325 GCA_948266635.1 Cnidoscolus chayamansa | reverse complement strand
TGCACTCAACTCGATTTTTCTCTCACAATACCTTCATCCTTTATTGAGTTGAAAAACACATGTATCATGTTCAAGTTAGGATGTAAAATTTTCCATATCCAAATATTGTCTAGATAATTAACTAAAGACTTTAAAATTTTGGTAAAGGCCTTCCAAATGGTATGCTTAACTTTTAAGATAAGTTCATTTTAAAAAAACAAAGGTCCAACCTTCATAACTTATTCAATAATCTCAAACTCAAAAGGCATCAAATATAATCTCAGAAACATATAAATAATCTATTTAAAGAACTAAAGAATGGAAAGTTTTGATGGCATTTACCAAGTAACATTGAAAACAACACAATATAAAATCGCGGTCGCGAATGCTACATTCCCACTCACGATGGTCAATAAACATAAACAGAAACGTATAAACATAAAGTTGCGGTCGCGAATTCTACATTCGCACTTGCGATGAATGCCCAGAATGAGACAGAAACTTCATAAGCAAAAATTGCAGTCGCGAATATAAAAACTATTGTCACGACTCACTCCCTTTTCCCCTACTTTAAGAAGCAAATACATGTTCCATCCCCCCACACTTAAGTGTCACAATGAGCCCATTGTGAATAAGGAAAAAGGAGGAATAAATATAATAAAACCAAACACACATAAAAGAAATAAAAATTACAAATATAAAATGGCAAAAGGTTAGAAAAACCTCAATCATCTGCAGAGTCCAGAGGCGATGGTGAAAATTCAATGTTTTGCTTGCGGAAATAGGACTTCCACTTCCATGCCATGTTGTGGTGCTCCTTGTGCATAGTATCCAACTTTGTATCCATGCCTGAAACCTTGATTTGTAAAGCTTGTTGCGATTCTTCAAAGCCCTCAACACGTTGGAGAACTTGTATCCACCCTTCAACCTCTTCCACTTCTTCATCACCGCCCGTTCTTGATGAGGAGGCTGGTGCTTTTCCTCTGTCTATTGTTTGACTTGTCATTCGTTGAGCAGCGGATATGCCTTCATCCCCCTCTCGCAAATCAACACGCTGCTCCCAAGATTTCCATCGATATATTGTTGTTTCACCATCTTGAATTTCGTCCACTAAACCTGCTCTTTTCAAAAATGCACCACCCAATGGACAGACATCACCCGTTTATTGTTCACGGGAAGGTGGTATGGGCATTCGGGCAGCACGTACTAGTATTGGTGCTATACTATTCACGCCCAAGGTTGATTTACCTTGATGTTGGGAAGCATTATAAAGAGCATCAAAGAGTATTCCGGCAACATCAACATTTTTTTCCTGCAAAATACATTCTAAGAAAAACAAATCCTTGGTTTGGACCTTGGTGGCTTCCACCTGTCCAAACAAGGCATAGCACATATATTTATGGAAATACAATAGACTCTCATCTTTAATCCAACGATTTCCTGCATTTTTAGCATTGTAGGTTGGTTGGCTAGTTAGTTGCTCCCAAACTACAAATGCTTTCCAACCCGAAGGCTTAAAATAAAATTTCGTGGTGGGAAATCCCAACCAACGATTCATTTTGTCATAGTCTAATGTAAGTTCCTCACCCTTATTTCTAAATTTTAGTGCAAATCTGGTCTCATCAACCCATTCAATAGTAGTAAAACATTCAATGGTGCAATTAGCAGTATCTGGAATTCTTAATCTATCACATGTTTCAAAATTCATCACCTTCAAATAATGTTCTATTTTATCTAAAATTCCAGTATTTTGTAAAAAATTATGATCAAGAACATACATACTTGTGAAGGTCGACTTTGCCAATTTCTTGTAACGCTTTCCTTCTTCATCTGTCAAAATGGGAAATGGTGCATTATACTTGTCGGCTAGATTCATTACCCTTGGTGCCAATGAAGCAATTGCAACATTCCTCTGGGCTCTTCTTTTGAAAGGCATAATTACTCAGTGATGAAAAGAAGAAATACTAGTGTTAACAAGAAAAGCAATGAAGACAGAAGAAGGGAAGTGCAGGAAAGTGCAGGAAAACAATGTAGAACAGATTGTCTGTGAATGGAGAGAGTAAAGTTTTAGAGGTTTTTTTTTTTTGTATTTGAGAGAAGAAATGAGGTATTTGTAGAAGAAGGAAGGGGATTAAAGGTAACTTTAGGGAACTTATGGTAGTTGACACAATAAATCGCGACTTTTGACTGAATAGACAGGGGTAGGAAAAGTTACCATTGGAACGTCTCGCGCGCGACTGGACAGGTCGTGATCGCAACTAAGATGATCTTACCTTCTATCTGGTTTTGGTCGTGATTGTGCTCGCGATAGATTTGTTCGCGCTCATAAATTTTTATGTTGAAAAGCTCCTGTGTAAAAGATCTCGCGCTTGCGCTTGTAAGGTATTTTCAGGAGTTCTTCAAGAAAAGTTACTGCCAGTGTTTTGCTTCCATTCATGCTCTTGAATTGTTATGTTATGATCTTGAATTTCTTCCAAAAGTTTATGTCTCAAAAATGCCTTTGGTCGCGATCGCGATTCCCTCTGGTGCAGTCGCGACTTCTTTAATATTGAAGATAAAGATAATCCTGGAATTCTTGCTCATTCTCCAACCCATGAAAACTCTTTTGTTAGGATTTTTCAAGCCTTATCTTGGCTTGGGATTTCATGAAAAATAGTAATAATAAAATCACATAGATACATGTAAAACAAAACAAAACAAATGACACCAAACAAATAAAAATAAACACACTATTAACCTATTTACATCAAACACTAATTCTTACAACCCTTAATTGTCATGTACACTAGGATTTTTTTCGGTATTACTTGGAAGATTTCCCATTCCACGTGATGGAATAGCATTGGCAAGTTGTCCTACTTGTATTTCCAAGTTATGTATAGATGAAGAATGATTTTTAAAAAGTTGGTCAAACTTATTCTCTAACCACTTCAAATTTTCGTCCCGATTGTTCATGCGTTGATTAATCTCATTCAAAAATTCATCAATTTTATTTGTCAATTGACCTATCCGATCATAAGATTAATTAACCTGATTTCCTCATTCCTGATTATCATTGTTCCTCCATGATGTATTAGGATAATTCCTATATCCAGAAATATAGTTATTTGAATATGGATTGTTGCGAACTTGTCCTTGGACATAGTTTTTTTGTTCCTCCACATTTAGATGCCTATAATTGCATTCACTAGAGACATGCCCTAATTGTCCACAATTTTCACAATTCAGAGCAGTAGACTTATGCATATTTAAGTTGTCAATTTTATGTGCTAAGGCTGAAATTTGAGCTTGCATAATTGTTAAGGAATCTAACTCGTGCATTTTCTTTTCAGAATTTGAAGAAGAAGAAGAATCTTGAATAAAGTTAACATGACTTACCTGGGCCCTTTCGGTTGGCCACATGCTGTTATTGCTTGCCATTTCCTCCAACAATTCAAATGCATCATTCGTTATCTTCTTCATCAATGAACCTCCTGCCATAGCATCTATGGTACCTCTCGTAGCAGGATTCACTCCATTGTAGAAGGTTTGGATCAATATGTTTTGGGGAAGGCCATGGTGCGGACAAGCTCTTTACAGTTCTTTATACTTTTCCCATGCCTCATGCAAAGATTCAGTATCATGATGGGTGAAAGAAGTAATTTCTTTAATAAGTTTGGCGGTCTTAGCCAAGGGAAAGTATTTAGACAAAAAGGCTTAGGCCAATTGCTCCTAAGTAGTAATCAAATTTGGTGGCAGTGAGTTTAACCAAGCCTTGGCTTTATCCTTAAATGTGAAAGGGAAAAGTCGAAGCTTGATTGCTTCTGCTGGTACATAATTTACCTTAAAGGTATCACATATTTCAAGGAAAGTGGCTATATGTGCATTAGGGTCCTCATTAGGTAATCCATAAAATTGTACACTATTCTGAAGCATTTGTAACAATGGCGGCTTAATCTCAAATTGATTAGCATTTATCGGTGGTCGAACAACTCCTTGTTGTTAACCCGTAAGACTTGGAATTACATAATCCATCAGCCTTTGCTGCAACGGTGGTGGATTTGGTTCGTTCATAATTTTTGAAATTCGTTTCTTCTTTTTCATTTTCTGACTTAACAAAAATTTATCGATCTCCAGATGATACTCCTCTAATTCTTTATTCGAAGACCTAGTGCTCGGCATACAAAATGATGAATCAATGTTCCTACCAAAAGGTTGTAATTAGTATGTGACATAACTAAGTAAAATAACCTAATCATACATGTAAACCTAAAACAATACGACAAATCACACATGAAAGTTTTTTACAAATGACAAAACACCATTCTCCAGCAACGGCGCTAAAAACTTATTGCCTATTTTACCCGCAAGTATACGGATCGCAATGTAGTAATAATAAATTCGTTCCTACGAGGAATTGGTTATGTCCACCTATTACTTATTTCCATGTCATGTTTGCAATAATATAATAATTCATCATGTTCTAACCCTAAAAATTTTCGAACTTTAACTATTGACCTAATTTATTTTCAAAGATACAGCAACTCAATTAAAGATTTGATCATGCATTTTCAATTCTTTTCTCTAATCTCAACTCGGATTTTAGGAATTCGACTTTCTTAAATGCATTCGAATAATTTTAACCAACCTCTCAATCTGAGTCAAAGTCATATACTACATCTATCTCTAGATGTATTCAATTCCTTATTTCAATAAGAAATTAATCTTAAAACCTTGTCTTTTGATTAGTACAACAAGTTAGTCTTAATTCTTGTCAAACTAAGTTAGTGATATTTCATGCACTTTATTTCATACATTATCATGCCTAAAACAAATGGTATCTTATTAATGTGAAAGGTTTAATTTCCTTCTGAGAACAAACTTTTCCATTAATAAATAAATTGAAGAGTCAATAACATAACTTTAAGAAAGTTTCATTTCATAAAATCCACATCCATACAATGCTTGGTTTGATTAGAGAAGATGAAATACAATAAACAAAAGATCTTAAAGAACAAGAAGAAGATTAGAAACAATCACTCTTCTGCCTCTTGGAGGGTGTCACACCTCAAGGAATCTTCTGATTTGTTGCTTGACTTGATCACAAGAATGGTTCTCGCCTATTCTGGAAAATGGTATTACTGAGTTTCTGTTGTCATCAATCTCCTCTCTCTTGCTTCCTTAGATGGGTATTTATAGGAAATTGATGTGGGGCAGTTTAAGATGTAGTTGGTCAACAAGTTGGGGTAGTTTTTGCCTGTTTCATCAACTGCCACCGAACAAATGCATTGAACCAACATGTCACTTCGATCAGCTTTCAGTTCTACCCCTTCTGAATGTCGTGTTGAGATCGTACAGATAGAAGTCGCGCTCGTGACTTGATCGCCAAAGTTACTGTCTCTTTCCATGCATGCATCACGCCCGTGAACTTCTAGACTCGCGATCACGACTCTCTCCTGCTCTTGAATATTCAGCCCCAATTTTTGCCTTTTCAATCCTCTTTTTGTTAGGATTTTCTCATTCCAAAGCCTGAGTTAATACCTGCAATTTTTCTAACTCAAAACTACAAGAAAAATATAAAATACACACAATCACACAAAATAACATAAACAAATTTGCTACTTTGTCAAAGCCATCACCTTTCCTTCCCGTCAATTCATCATAATCATTGGAAGTCTATGGTTCATCCAGTATCCACTGGGTCATCCATATCACATATCATCTATGCAATGTAACATATCTCGTGCTACTAATGCAAGCAACCTAAAGCATTGTGATGCATGCATATGCCATAAAACATTCTGTGTCATACATTAAGAAATAGTTTGCATCTACTCACCTGGAAAATTGTGTCTTCACAATAATCCAATCTATTGTTTTCTTAGGTTCTGTGAGTCTGGTCCTACATTAACTGACTTTAGATTAGAGACAATACATATACATATACCCTTTCTATACTCTAAGACTTATTCCCATATTTCCACATGCATTCTTTCTTTACTTAGCTGAGTTATGCCTTGATATGCATCTCTAGGTACCAAGCAATAACTTTGTCGGCTTAGCTGCATGGATGTCTCGATTACATCCTTCAGCTACCGAGTCATCTTGTTAACCTAGTCAAATAATGTCTCAGTTCATGTCATTATCTATATCTTATCCAATTAAGGGAATGTCTCGGTAGCATCTCTTGGCTACCTTCATATTCCCTCCTTTCGAGCCATTCCATTGACCAAGTCAACTAAATGTCTCGGTTACATCTTTCGGTTATCTATATGGCTCGACTTTGAAGCTAGTTTCATGGTAACCGAATAATCATGCCAGTGACCGAAAATTGGATTTTGCCTAGAAGGCAAAACTTGCTTCCTAGTGTTTCCAATCCATTTAGACTCATTTTCATGTATATTTTTACTTGGAAATACCTCATTAAGCATCATTAAATGTCATTAGGGTCATTTAGACACCAACATTTGCATTTTAACCTCATATTTCACGATCCCCAATTCATCGACATTTCATTACTGTTCATCATCTTCCCATTTCTGTAAACATCACATCTCTACCCTTTCTTCATCAAATCTAACATGAAATTACATTTTCAGTCCCCTCACCTATTTACATACATCTCATTTCATTTAAACATCATCAACATGCATAAATCCATCCTCATCAACAATCGGGTCCAAAATACCAAATTCACATTTTCATCAATTTCTTCCTTAATCCTTCATGCATGTCTTATTTTTCACTTATTAATCCCTAAACAAGTTAGAAGGAAGCTAACTAACATGTTTTGAAGGAGAACTCGATTACTTCAACTTTTCTTCCGCTGGTGAACTTGCTTTAATTCGGACAACTCTTGCTCACTTTCGCCTTTGTCTTCTGTTGGTCCCTAGTTGGAGTCCAAGAGGGGGGTGAATTGGACTTTATCAATTTTTTGCTTGCTTTTTAATCAGAAAACTGGATTAGTGAAATTAGAACTTCTAAATGCTCAGAATTAGACTGAAAGTAATAGTGCTCTTCCTATTGGATGATTCTAGTTTATGTGACAATTTCTCTTAATGTAACTACTGATTAACTAACTTCATACAAACAAATGCAGCATATGTAATCAGCAAAATAAATAAAGTAAGTAAATGTGAGAGAAGAGATAGAGAAGACAAAACCAAGAGATTTATAGTGGTTCGGCGTTCTTGCCTACATCCACTCTCTCAAAGACCTCCCTTTGAGAAATTCCTCTACTAAGGTTTCTTTTGAACAGGCAAGAAACAAGCCTTTACACTTTTCACAAGTTTGACAGGTACTTGTAACCTTCCACAAGATTTTCAGGCTATCTTGCAATATTTCACAAGTGTCTTTCACTCAACACTCACAAACCAAGCTATCCCAAGCTTGTTTTTAACCTTAAGTAGGTTTTGATGAAGGAAGGAATTAACTCTTGCTTTTTCTATTACAGCTCAGACTAAGAAGATGAAGAAGATTTGGATTTGCCAATTAAAGCTTGAAGAAATGAAGAAGATTGATCAAGAATGACTGCTCAATAATTTTTGCTTTCGGGAAACTTTTTCTCAATTGTAGAATACTCTTTCTTGACTTTGAATAAAAGAGATTTTGGTTTATATAGAGTCAATGTAAAAAACTATCCGTTTGATATTGATTTGACAGGCTGAGAAATAGATTTAAAATGTAACTAGCCGTTATTTTGGTTTGCAGTAATCATATCAATCTGAGTTGATTCTAGAACCAAGAAGTAAAACTTCTAAAACAGAGAATTAGAACTTCTAAAACAAATAATTAGAATTTCAGTTCAAAGATGATACTGGGTTCTATTTTCAACTCAGAGATTTTTGTTTTTGTAAAACTTTAATAGATTTATAAGTTTAATGGCAAATCTCAATTTCTTCATTATCTGTACATTTGATCGTAACAACTTACTTGTCTTCATTCAGCTGTTATATTTTTTTGTCTTGAATTCTTGTACTTCCTTAAGTTCCTTGAGTTTTATTATCATCAAAACACTCTTTAGCTCAAGGGGTTAACAAATTGGATTTTATATAATTTTAAGATATAATGAGTGAATTAAGTTTTAAATTTGAAATATTCATTTTCATATAACTTATTTTATATAACATATCACTACTCCATTAAAGAAAAAAAATATAATTTATAGTGTCCCTAAAAGACGTGAAGTTCATGATGGAAAGGACACAGTCACAACTCGCACCTCACAATAATCCTTCCCACTTGAATTTTTTACTAGGATTAAAATAAATAAAACCACAACAACAACACAATAAAAATAGGTTGTCCAAAATACACAAATAAAAACATTCAATTCAAGAATACCAAAATTCTTTAATGTAGCAAAAACTCCTTCCGTAAGAAGGATAAAAACTAGAGGACCTTTTTGTTGGTCCAAGTAAATAAAATCCACTGTAAAAATATTATCTTACAAATTCCAATAAGCCACAATAATAATAATAATAATAATAATAAAACAAGTCTTAACATCAAATAGTCACAAACAAGTAAAGAACTAAATGAATGAAGAGTCACAAATATGAAGCTACTGTTTTAAATAAAACTAACAGCGTTCCCACCTCCATAATAAAGAAAAAGATGTTGAGAACATGCTAGCCAAAAATCAGCCCAATTAGACAAAGGATGACTACCCCACCGCTGAAGATGATGAAACACGACAGTATTAAGAATACAAACAGTACAGCTCAGAGTTTGACAACAAAACCTCGACTTCTAGACCTCCCAAATAGATCTCCACTATTTAAAATCATGATCAATCTATCTTATAACAATCCAACAAAAATCATCCTGATCAAAGGTCAAAACATTATCTGATCACTAGAAAATTATGGACAGGTCAAGGTTGAAAAATGATCCATCTTTAAGTGATGGTTCAATTCTCTCAATAACTCTTTAACTCTAAAAAATGACTGTAGAAAGTGATATAATAAGACAATAAAAGAACCCTAATAGGCTCTTATAAGTGGGCTTAAAAAAATAAGGGTTTTATCACAAAGGAGGGAACCCAAACCCAACAATTCTCTCCCTTCTCGACTATGTGGAAGAGGTTGCCAAACCGACACTTAAACTACATGCTTCAAACTTCATCCTTGGTAGAGCTTTTGTGCACATATCAGCACCATTATCATCAGTATGTGTCTTTTCAAGCTCAACTAACTTAGAATCCAATGATGCCTCACATCAATATGTTTGAATCTACTATGAAATGTAGGATTCTTACCAAGATGAATAGCACTTTGACTATCACAAAATAGAACATACCTATTATGTGTAAACCCAAGCTCATTCATAAGCTTCTTCATCCATAGCATCTCCTTGTAAG
Source organism: Cnidoscolus chayamansa (assembly GCA_948266635.1). Lineage (NCBI taxonomy): Eukaryota > Viridiplantae > Streptophyta > Magnoliopsida > Malpighiales > Euphorbiaceae > Cnidoscolus > Cnidoscolus chayamansa. Next base: position 6,006 of record CAOGCB011209171.1, on the reverse strand, counting down.
CTTTAGTGGCTGCAATGAATTCAGCCTCTACTGTAGACAAAGCAATGCATTTCTGCAACCTGGATTGACATGCCACAGCCCCCCCTACAAAGGTAATCAAATAACTAGAAGTAGACTTTCTTGAATCAACATCTCCAGTCATATTAGAATCTATATAACCACAAAGCATAGACTTTTTAGTTCCAAAACATAGTTTTAAACTTGAAGTGCTATAGAGATATCTGAAAATCCACTTTATTGCATTCCAATGCTCTTTTCTTAGATTTAAGAGAAATCTACTAACTATACCAACTGCATGAGCTATATATGGTCTAATGCAAACCATAGCATACCCCAAACTTCCTATTGTAGAAGCATAAGGAATCTTTTACATGTATTTTTTTCTCTTGCTCATTAGAAAGGGACTCATTCACACTTAACTTAAGAGATGTGGAAAGAGGTATGCTTACAGCTTTAGCCTTAGCCATATAGAACCGATTTAGTACCTTTTCAATGTACTTCTTGCATTTCTTATCATGAATGACTCTTATGCCAAGAATCTATTTTGCTGGCCACAAAATCTTTCGTAGTAAAAGACTTGCTCAATTTTTTCTTCAAATTCACAATCCTAGAGAGTGAGGATTTATAATAAGCACGTCATCAACATACAACAACAAAATGATGAAGTCATTGTCATAAAATTCTTGCACAAAAACACAATGATCAAAAATAGTCTTCTTATAGCCTTGTTGAACCATCACAGACTCAGACTTCTTGTACCATTGCCTTGGTGCTTGTTTTAAACCAATCGAATGGAGGCCAACTTTGCAATTGGGCAAAAAGTGTCAAAGTAATCAATGTCATAAGTTTGAGCATATCCTTTGGCAACCAGACAGGCCATCAGAATTGACTTTAACTGTGAACACCCCTTTACAACATGGTTTGCTTGCTTGGGGGCAATGCTACTAATTCCTATGTACCATTATCCTCCAAAGCCTACATTTCCTCCTCCATTGCAATTCTTCAGACAAGGTGAGATAATGCCTCACTCACAATTTGAGAAACTAAAATAGAATCTAAAGTAGTGGCAAAACAACGAGAGGAAGATGACAATTGATCATAAGGCACAAATGAGGAGCTAGGGTAAGTGCAAGTACGTTTACCTTTGCAAAGAGCAATGGGAAGGTCAAGATCAGATTCTGAAGAAGTGGTGGAACTAGCAAGATCCTTCAACGAAGAAACAGGTAGAGGTTCGGAGCCAGGATTCTCAACTCGTATGGAATAAATGTTAATAATAGGAGGTCAACCTGTTATGGAAGCATAAGGAGTAGGAGGACTTGGGGGACTAGGACTAGATTGAGGAAAAACTGTATAAACCAAAAGATCATCTTCCTCTCCCTGAATGTTATAAGGAGATGATGGAGGAAAGAAAGCAATTGACTCAAAAAAGGTAACATCAATGGACACAAGATAATGGTTAAGCTTAGGAAAAAAGCAATGATACCCATTCTGATGGCGAGAGTATCTAAGAAAAACACATTTAAGTGATTTAGGATCCAATTTAGTTACCTGTAATCGAACATCACGAACGAAACAAGTGAACCTAAAAACATGTGGTTCAATAGGAAATAATGCTTTAGTTGGAAACAATACATTGTAAGGGATATCACCATGAAGAATTGAAGAAGGCATACGATTAATAAAAAAAAAAGCTATGGAGACAACATCATCCCAAAAACATTTAGGACATTTGAAACAAAAAAGTTCTAGCTACTTCTAAAAGATGATGATTTTTATGCTTAGCTACCCCATTTTGGGATGAAGTATCAACACATGAAGTTTGATGAAGAATGATCCATGCAAAAATTTATAATAAATAAATAGAGAATGGAAGCGTGAATAATCTACTGGCAAGTGTATCAAATCGGATCAAGTAATATAATGAGAGAAAGAGTGTCGAACCTCGAGTATTAATTAATTACTAGGCTTGTATCAATTTTTATTATTATTTAAGTAATAATATATGATGATAGAATTATATGAAATAATATTGAATGTGCAAAAGGAGAATTAAAAATTAATGAAGAGAATATGGGAAAAAATAGAATACACCCTAATTGTCCTAATCAACTTATGTTCATGTTATAGTAGCTATGTGGAATTTTCATAAGAATTTGACAAACTTCAAATCTTTTTCAACTTAAAGTTTAAAAATTCCAAATTAAGATAATAGCTCCCACTAATTAAAGTAAATGAGGATTCAACATTAAAATCATTAATTTCTTAATTAAACGACTGCCTAACTTGATTAAAATAAATACTCTTAATCCCTTGGTGAAAAATTAATTAACAATGTTGAATAAACACTAATGTCAAATCTTAATAAAATTAAATAACACTACTCCCACATAAGTTATTAAATCTTATCTGGAAGTTCCTAACAAATCTGGATTTTCCTATCGGGTTATTTAGATCTATATAAAATGAACTCAATTATCGAATCCGATTTATAGTAGAAATCTCCATATGAAAAACTCCACATAATCAACTATTTATAACATGAACCTAATAATCATTTTAGTTGATTAGGGCTTCATCTTATTTCCCACCAAAGAATTTAGAGCATAATGATGCTCAATGTAGAAAGATAATTTAAATGTGTAGGAGAAGTAAGATACATACCGGAAAATGAGAATCGCATAAAGGAAATAATTGAAATGAAATAAATGTTGAAGTCTTCCCTGGATTTGCTAAACAGCGAAAGCCCAATCATTCTTAATAATTTCTTTCAGTTTATGATGAAATAAGAATTAACAGAAAATAAATTTCAAAAGAAATTCTAAGAGAAAACTAAAATGTTACAAGAAGATGAGAAATGGAAAAATGGGAGAATGAATTAATTCTCTACAAGAATGAAATGAATATTCAAGGCTCACACAATGCCTTTTATAGAGTCTAGGGAGGAGAGAGAAGAATCTGATCTGGTGAGCAAATCTCTCAAGATCAGATTTGATTTCCGCTGGAGATAAGAGATTTGGTCAAAGAAATCTCTCAAGATCATATTTGATTTCCGCTTGAGATAAGAGATTTGGTCAAGGAAATCTCTTCGAGATCAGATTCGATTTCCTTTTCTTTGCTCTTTGATTTTTCAAAAACTCCTCCAATTCACTTGATGTTGCCTTCTAGGTCTTTAAAACCTGCATTTTTACAATAAACAACATTAAGTACCAATTCTTATATTTTCTTATGATATTAATATACATTTAGCACAAATCCTAAAAGAAAATATAAGTAAAATATTATCTTATCAATTTGTTGTGAGCGGATGTGGGGTTGAAGTTGATTTGGAAAAGGTGAAGGCCATTCAAGAGTGGCCAACACCTAAAACAACTAGTAAGGTGAGATCTTTTCATGGTTTAGCAAGCTTCTCAAGGAAATTTGTTAAAGATTTTAGTACAATTGTTGCACCTCTAAATGAGATAATCAAAAAGTCTGTGAGATTTAAATAAGGTGATGAATAGGAGTTGGCTTTTAGAACTTTGAAAGATAAATTGTGTACTGCACCTGTTTTGAGATAGCTTGATTTTACTAAGACTTTTGAAATAGAATGAGATGCTTTTGGGATTGGTATAGGTGTTGTTCTTATGCAGAAAGGCAGACAATAGCTTTCTTCAATGAAAAGCTAAATGGATCAATGTTGAGGTATTCTAATTATGACAAGGAGCTATATGCCTTGATTCGAGCTTTGGAAGTGTGGGAGCACTACTGGCTGCCCAACGAGTTTGTTATACATAGTGATCACCAATCACTTAAGTATTTGAAGGGGCAAGGTAAGCTGAATAGGAGGCATGCGAAATGGGTCGAATTTTTGGAGATGTTTCCATATATGATCAAGTACAAGTAAGGTAAAGAGAATGTGGTAGCTGATGCATTTTCAAGAAGGTACATTTTGATTTCCATGCTTAGTTCTAAGTTATTAAGATTTGAGCATTTGAAAGATTTGTAAGCCAATGATTCTAAATTTGCTGATGTGTTTACGGCATGTGAACATGGTGATTTTAATAAGTTTTACTTGCATGATGGTTTTCTTTTTAAGGGAAAACAATCGTGCATACCAGTATGTTCAGTGCGTGAATTGCTTGTTTGGGAGTCACATAATGGGGCACTAATAGGGCACTTTGGCGTGCAAAAGACTTTATACATGTTAAATGAACACTTTTATAGCCTCACATGCAAAAATTAGTAAAGAAAGTATGTGTACAATGCATAGCATGTAGGCAGCCTAAGTCTAAATCTCTATCACATGGGTTGTATACTCCTTTGCCCGTTCCTATAGAACCATTGACTGATATTAGTATGGACTTTATTAATGGGTTACCTAGGACAAAGAGGGGTAAAGATAGTGTTTTGTTGTTGTGGATAGATTTAGTAAAATGGCACATTTTTTTACATGCCACAAGACAGATGATGCAATAAACATAACTTATTTGTTCTTTAGAGAGGTGGTCTAATTGCATGGTATACCTAAGACCATAGTTTTAGATTGGGACACTAAGTTCCTTAGCCATTTTTGGAGTGTCCTTTGGGGAAAATTAGGCACTAAGCTTGTTTATTCTACTACTTGTCACCCCCAAACGGATGGCCAAACTGAGGTCATCAATAGGACAGTAGGAATCATGTTGCGTGCTATTGTAGGTAAGAATTTGAGAACTTAGAAAGAAGTTTTGCCATTTGTTGAGTTTGCATATAATCGTGTTACACATACTGCTACAAGTTTCTCTCCATTTGAAATTGTGTATGGTTTTAATCCACTACCTGTATTGGATTTGAAGCCTTTACCATTGCATGAGTTGTCTAATATAGATGGAAAACAAAAGGCTAATTTGGTTAAGGCAATACACAATAAGTCACGTGAACATATTGAGAAGAAAAACAAGATGTATGCAAAATAGGCTAATAAGGGTCGCAAAGCTGTCATTTTTGGAACTTGGTGATTGGGTTTGGGTTCATATGCGAAAAGAGAGGTTTCCTAATCAAAGGAAATCCAAATTAGATGCACATGGAGATGGGCCATTCCAAGTCTTGGAACGAATCAATGACAATGCATACAAGATTGATCTTCCAGGTGAGTATGGTGTTAGTACAACCTTTAATGTTTCTGACTTATCTCCTTTTGATTTTGATTCAGATTTGAGGACGAATCCTTTTGATGGTGGAGGGGATGATATGAGCACAACCACACTTAGGAGGAATCAAGATCATGAGTTGGCATTGCCTCAAGGACCTATGACAAGATCAATATCCAAGCAACTCAAGCAAGCATGGCAAGGATTCTTGCAACCTTACATTGAAGCTTTGCAAGTTCATCGTGATGTTGGAACTCATGGAGAGCAATCTACCCACCCTTGGCCGAATGTCACCAATGGGTTTCAAAAGTTTTTATTTGCTTTCTTTTTAATTTGTAATGAATAATTAAGATACTTTATACTTTGGGCAGCCTTTAGGTATTTAGGTATTTATTTGTTTTAAGGGGATTTTTGGGCTTTCTGAGCTATGGGCCTTGGGGGAAGACTTGGATGGACTTTTCTTGGACTTGTAAACTTCTGTTTTTGATAGAATTTTTAATGGACTTTGTAAACAACCTTTCTATTTCGAGTTTAGCTTAGAATAGGTTTAAAACTTCATGTTTTGGATTATTTTGTAGGGATTTTGGCCGCCTACGGTTAGGGTTGGCCGCTTAGGGTTATGATTTAGTATAAATACCATATTTTATCATTGTAACATTACATTATCAATATTATTAATGAGAATTTCAAATTTTTTGTAGCACCCCCTACCCGAACCTACGAAGATCCGAGTAGGACGCGCCACTTAACTGTCTTTATCTGTTCTATACCTTGTTATATTCACTTATCTTGTTCAGAATTTTTATTTAAAAGATGCATATTCTATTTCTATAACTTATTAACTTAATTAAAAAAAATTGGGCAGAGTTTCCTCTATATATATAGGCCCTTAAATTTGTAC
>CAOGCB011208634.1:0-14470 GCA_948266635.1 Cnidoscolus chayamansa | reverse complement strand
AAAGAGTGATACTTGTTGAGAAGTCAAACTCGAAGATGGATGTTTAGAAATAAACTAAATAGTATCTATCCATTTTTCTAAATTAGCATTCACGTGGTTGCCTGAAAGTTATCGACTGAAGCTTACAGAGCACCAAGTGGCCCAAATGTTCGTGCTTGCCCAGGATAACACGAACAACTTCAGCATTATCACATTCCAACTGAATTCATTGAAAACCGTTGCTCCACACGAATTGTAAGCTTTCTTTAGCTGCCAATAATTAAAATTAATTTAAAAATTAAAGAACTGAAATTCTTAAAGACTAAATTAGATAAAAAAATTTTGGCGTCGCCCGGACTCGAACCGGAGACCTTCAGTGTGTTAGACTGACGTGATAACCAACTACACCACGACACCGTTTTGCTTTAGGATTAAGGTAAAATTTAAATTATATGTTTTTCAAAGGCTATGGCATATCTTTTATCACCTATACTATTGATTACAATCGCGGATCTTTTCTTTGAGGAAAAAAACCCTATCTTCCTCCTCTCCTCTGGCCTCTTCTTTTTCTGTCTACAAGTCCATACGCTTCATCTCATTTATCTCTCTTCCTGATTTACAGTATTTTACTTTTATTTAATCTATTTAGTAAGTTATATAAATTTTGACAAAAGATGTCTAGCGCTTTGGATATGTCTCTCGACGATATCATCAAGAGCAATAAAAAGTCCGGATCCGGTAACGCCCGAGGCCGTGGCCGGCCTTCCGGACCTGGACCTGCTCGCCGTTTTGCCAACCGTGGCGCTAGTCGAGCTGCTCCGTATACCGCTCCTAAGGTATTTGTGTAGTTAGGGTTTCGATTTTGTGTGCTTGCTTTCTTTTTAAATATCTACAAAAGTTTCGATTTGATTGATTTGTTGTTGATTTGTTTTCAGGCGCCTGAAACGACGTGGCAGCACGACATGTTTACGGATCAGGGAATCGGTTACGGTCAATCCGCTCGGGCTTCAGCTATAGAGACCGGAACGAAGCTTTACATTTCTAATCTGGATTATGGAGTCTCAAATGAGGATGTTAAGGTACTTACTAGCCTCTGGTAGCTGTATAAACTTGGTTTGTTTGTCATTTTAAATTCATTGGTATCTACTTTGATATAAATCAGATGCTGATTTATTTGTTTGTGTGGTTTATAGATCATGAATTTGTTTTAGTTGGAATTTCTGGATCAAAGTTCTTTCTTAAATAAATTTGCATGTATTACTTTCATCTTGAATGCATAATGGAAATCAGAAGATATATTAGTTTTTGTTGAAATTTAAACTTAGTTTTCAATTTTTTCCTGCATGTATGAATATAATGTTTTGCCGAGGAAATTCTCTTGCATTTTAGTAGTCTGAAGTCCACCTGTTTATGAATCTATTTCTTTGAGTCGTAATCTCACTTTCTTAATACTGTGTAATTGAATATGAAATTTTTTGGTTATTGTTGACAGAAACTATAGTCCATTTAAAATTTTTGTTTAATTAATATATGTTGAACAATGTGGCGTGTGCAGGAATTGTTTTCTGAAGTTGGCGATTTGAAGCGGTACTCAATCCATTATGATAGGAGTGGGAGATCGAAGGTATCTAATTCAAGTTTGGCATAAACTCCATCCTTCTGATGAATTCTTTGTATCCTGCTGTAGTTTAGAATACCTCTTTTTCTTAGGGAACGGCAGAAGTAGTCTTCTCTCGGCGAACAGATGCTTTGGCTGCTGTCAAGAGATACAATAATGTTCAACTTGATGGGAAACCGATGAAGATAGAGATTGTAGGAACAAATATTGCTACTCCTGCTGCACCTACCGCTACTAATGGTTCTTTTGGAAATTCAAATGGAGTTCCTAGAGGGTATGCCTTATGTTCCCTCTTGCTTTTCTTCCTCACTTCCTAACTGCGATTCACAGTTTGGAATTTTGTTACCAGTTCAGTTTTCTTTGTGATTATCACTTAGATCTCATAATAAGTTTCTGTATATTGACAATGGCCTTGAGTAGCACTTATTTGTTGTGAAAGGTTATTGATAACTTGGTAATTACTCTTTTAACCGGATCATGACATGTTCCCTTCATTGGCTTGGCCTAAATTAGGTCTCAAAATGGATTTGGGCCTTACTTTTAGTTAAAATTAAACCTCAAAAAAGGGGGCCCTGAATCGTGAAACATTTTAGGAAATAGCCCAATAGCATTGACTAAAAGAGCATGCCTTAGCCTACAAGAAATATGTACATCCTTGGTTGTGAGCATTAAATGAATGTCCCTTTGTCATTTATTGCGGCGTGGGATTCTGAAGGTAAAAGCGAATGGTGTATCTTTGAAGGCATGCAGTAGAGAGATTTCTGAATGACATTAGGTAATAACGTCATGATTACTGGTAGAGAAAATTGTTTTAAGGGGAGAACTCAATAAAAAGAGGCATCATCTTTTATTATCTTCTCTCCCCCTTTGAGTTTTGACAGCAAGAAGAGAACCCTAAACCAGAGCTCGAAACATCCTTCAAACCAAGACTTCCATGTGTTGTTAATCCATAGCCTGTGAGATTTTGATGTCTATCAGTTATGTTAGATTTTGATATCTAAAAGAAAGTGACTTCAATTGTTCTAGAGATGAAATCTCACTGTTTTTAACAAAATTTTGCTCCTCAGAAAGATGTGAAGAAGTCTCCCAGGGAAAGTACAGCTTTCTTTGAAGTAGTCGAATGATCTCAATAGCTATTTGCATGTGATAGATGCAATTGCCAAGATTTGATACTTCTATATGTTGACAGAACTGACTATTAATGCTACTGCTGCCAGTTGTGTAACTATATCACATTTTTGGTAGTGGATTTCCTTAGAATTTGAAGTTTTGCCCAGCAAATTATTCTGTTTTTTCAGTATAATGCAGTTGAATGTACGTGCTTGATTCTAATTTGAGATCACAGTTTGCAGATTTATGCCTTTTATTTGTCATGTGCCTATGTGTCATACTGGAGTTTCACATTCTATGTCATCCATTTTCTGGTGAAAGTACCTGTATTTGTAAGATGCTATGGCTTTCATTTGTTTGGATCTGTGTGCTTCCCTTGCAATAGCCATACATCCTTGTTTTGACTTGCTTATTATCCTTTATGAGTTCTTATTTGTAGGGTTGCATATTGTTACGTTGTTTTTTTTTTAATTTTATTACGAAGTTTTTATAACAGTTTTGTAACAATGTTTTGAGTACTTTTTCCTCTGTTTATTTAGGGGACTAGGAAGAGGCGGCGCTATTGGACGACCACGTGGTGGCAGTGGACGTGGATTTGGAAGGGGTCGTGGACGTGGAAGGGGCCGTGGTGAGAAAGTGTCTGCAGAAGATCTTGATGCTGATCTGGAGAAGTATCATTCTGAAGCAATGCAGACAAACTAAAGGATTTCCTTCTGCTCTGTTGGTTGGTCGTACACTTTTCTTTTGTGGCCATTTATGTGCTTGGTGATGCAACGACCCAGCTTTGTTCTGTAACTTTATCAAGTCTTTAGGAATTACAGGAATACTCAGAGAGAAACTGTTAGTATCTTTGTTATGGAGTTTGGGCTTTTGTTATGAATTGTTCCTTAACTTGGGTATTAAATATGTGGGTTAAATGGACAGCTTTCAGTATGTAATTGCACTCATGCTTTTGGTTTGGTTAGCTTCTAAAGTCCCTTCTGTTTTACTCTGCAAGTTGGAGTAGGAAGTGGAACTAGTTTTCTCACTTGTTGCACAATCAAATGCTGTCTGCAAGGAGTGGAGGATTCAGCCTGAACAGAAATTGCCCAGGGTTCCTGTTTCTTTGGGTTGCTTCTTCATCGTAAAAACAGGGAGAATTTCTCTGAGGTAGATTTCTTTATATTTGAACTATAACTAGCAGCATTTATACTCCATCTGTTAGGACTTGTACCTTGTCTGCAGTCCAGTTAATTTTGGATGGTTGAGTTCTTAGCTTTGTGAGTTGCATATGTTTTTGTATTCTCTCCTTAGACATGACTCCTGATGTAGCATATTTTAGTGTTGAATCTCTCTTCTTCAGTCAGCACGAAAATGTTGAAAACACAACTGGAGGAAATCTGGGAACATGTTTTAAGTGGGAACCTGCTGTAGGTGTTTAACAATCTATATGGATTTTAAGAACTTAATTGATGTTATTTGAAAAGAGTTATTATTTAGACCATTTTGTTCGAGGATTTCAATTATTCTTTAGGAGGACAGGAAATAATTGGAGTGTTATCTTTATGAACGACAGTCTGGTCTGCTGTGGCACTTGTTCTCCAACTGAAATGGAAGAATTTGTTGCTTAAATGAAAAATTGTCCAATAATGTTTATGCAGAATTGGTGCTGATTCTGGTGTTCACGCACTGCTGTTGAGGCAGTTGAGCTTGTTACTTGTTAGATCAGTTCTGCCTTCTAGCTAGCGACTCCTGAGAACAAAATGGCAGTTTACTTCACTTTTTTGATTTGGGGTTTGGACTCGCGAAGCAACTGGCTGTATAATTAATAGTCTGCTTATGGAATGAAACATGATATGTACTTCGAGGGTGGGAGTCTTATTCAGGCATTTTTTGTTAGATGTAGTTTGGAATGGAAATAAATGCTATGGTTAGATTAGGGAAAGTTAATGGTGGCAGTATCTTTCAAGTTGCTGCATTAGAATTCAAGCTTCTGCTGCTTCAACATAGCTAACGTAATGCAATGCTGACTTGCGGCTACTTTCTTTAAATTTTGCGATAAGTGCTTTTCAAAAGAAAAAAAATTTGGGCCAGTTGCTCATACGTTGAATGTTCACTTCAAAAACAGGCGTTGCTTATTTAATAAAACAGTGAGTGAGGCAAAGGCAAGAGCTGTATGGGTGGTGGGGGGGTGGGGGCGGGATTGGGGGTGATGGGGGTGTGAAAGAGGCAGATTACTTTACGAAGATCAAACACGAGTTCCTTTTCACAACCTAATGGAAGAAAATATAGCTGTAAATTGAAAATCAGCTGAATCACTTGGTATTGAAAATCTATATGTTCTGTGTTTTATATTTAAATTTAAGTACAATATTTTTAGTGATGGTTTTTCGGTGCTGATATGCCTGCAGTGCTCTTGTGCGTTGTCCCGTGAATTACCATCTTATGAGCATATGTTTAATGAATTCGGGCCCATATTGAGGAATTATTTGGTGGATTCTGATTTCGTGTATGTTAGTCATCACACAGGCTGATTAAAATTGCGAATTGAACCGATTGGGTTAATGATTGCAGTTCATAGGCCGAAATTGGTTTCCTCTTTGGACCCTCGATTTAAAATTTCTAATTAGAAATCTGTCGATTTAAAAAAAAATGTTAAAATGGTTTTATCGGTTCTTTTTTATTTTACATTAGAAAGTAAATAAATAATATCTTCTAAATTTGTATCTTGTAATTTATGAATGCGTGATTGTGAATTTTAGAATATTAGTATTTCTTTCTGAATTAAGGAGAATCATTGTTTTTCTTAAGAATACTATTTTTCTTAGTCTTACCAGTGCATTTTAAAATTTCAGTTTAGATAAATGCTATTTGATGTAGCAATATTGCATATAGATAATTCAATGGCTATGTGAAAGTCAGATTCGAATCTTGAATCGAACCGGAAGACTGATTCATGAATTGGTTGAGATTTGCTCGATAACCCTGGATGGTCTTATGAATTAACGTTATATAAAATCATCTTATAATGCAGCATATTAATATTATATCATCGAAATTATTTCAAATTGAAATTATAAATAAAAAAATCTGAATTGCAAAGCCAAACGAATAGGCTGTTGTCAACTTCCTTTAATCATCGAATAATTTTTTTTTTTCAAAATAGATAAATCCAATAGATATCAACAGACACGATGACTTGTTGTAACAAACTGATGGATACAACCAGATGTCCCAGTTTTGAAAGGAATTACATTAAAAAACACACACACACACACACACACGCAAAAACGATCACCTACCATTTTTTCTGCTAATAGATTTGCTAATTCTTTTTCCAATTTAGCCTCAGAAAGCGTAAAAGATTTTCCCTTTCTTTTCTTTTCAATTTAGCTTAGCAATACTTGTTTAGACATTAGCATGCGTAGTGGCATAAAATTTCTCGTTGCAAATTTAAATTTGTATTAATTATATTTAAGTGATGGACTTTGTAAATAAAAGTATTAACAAAGTTCGAAATTTCAGTTTTATTATAGTAAAATGAATGTGTATAGTTCTCAAAGTGAAACATCAATTCTTTGAGCACGACTTTTGATGGAATGGTTTTATAAATTCCTAAAAACTATTTGCGAGAAGATTTCTCATAATTTTCTAAATGGCTTGCTCTTATTATTATTTTTTTTAAATTTATTTGGAATAGAGATAAATTATGATATGTAAACTTTGTAATTAAATTTAACTTCAGATGTGGGGCAGAGATGATATATTAAATATAGATAAAATTAGGACATTAAGAATTAAAAATGGAATATAATGTTAGGTAAAAAATAATTAATTTTCTTTATTTGATTCTTGTATTAACCAATGTTAATAAATTTATACATAATTTTTAGATAAAAAAAAATATTTCTCAAGTAATATATCCAAAACTTGAATTTGAGAAGGATTACCTCAGTCGTCAGAAGGTGGACAAAACTTAAAACTAGAGACTTGTTGCCTTCAATTGTCATGACATGCACACTCAATTACAGAGATAGGGTCATTTATTTACATTTATTTTAATAAATTATATTTATTCATTTATCATGGATAAAAATCTTGTTTTTAATATGAGATATTGGATTATCTCCCTCCATTATCAAGGATTGTGTGAAATAAAAATAGATAAGAGATCCAAAATCCTCCATACTTAATATGATGTTTTAAGCTAATTTCAAAATAGATACCAATCACTATATAAATCTTGCATTATTAATTCATAATAGTTTACCAGATTTTTCTTTTACAATGGTCATTTATGATTTTGCTGGTGTAGGGAAACTTATTTCTAGCATTTGTATTTTGAGGCTTGTTTATTCTTATTTCAGATATTATCACATTTCATAAGGTCATTGGAGTATCCATTTTCTACCATTTACATTCAAATCTTTGAATATTGATTTATATTATAGGGTAAAAAAAAGACATGGGTGAACTTGATGAAGGTTGAGTTAACTAAGTGGTACAGAATGGATAGTTTCCAAGTAGAGAATAACTAAAATGGCAGCGTAGGAATATACGTAGAAAGATACTTACTTGTACAACACACAATCTGAAATCTGAAACACCTCCAGGCCTTCAATTCAGATATGGTCTTCAACATCAGGATGATGGGTTATGTTGAAATTTTAGTATCAGCATTTACTTCTTCCTCAGCTTCTCCCAACTAGAAAACAATAGCTGCAGAAGAGAATAGAAAATTGCCCTTATGCAAGATAATATGAAATTGCAACAAGAAGAGGGCCAGCACCATGGATATAACAGTCTAAAAAACAGACTTATAAGGTGTCGAGGGTACTGTCCCACCTGTACCAGAAAGAACATTCATGTTACATTGCAACCAAGTTGAGAGCCACATACCTGGTAGGTATGTGCATATATACATATATAGATATATGGTGGTTAATGCAGCTATATCACTGGCCGAAAGAAAGTACTTACGGGGAAAAGCAAATCTAAAGCTTCCCATGCTGCATGACGAACAGCTCTGGTGGGATACATTGGACCACCAGGAGAAGTGAAACTATATAAACACGCTCTTAGTCTTGTACTTGTGGTCATTCTCAGTTCCATTCCTGCAGAAATTCATTATAATACCTCCTTTAGAACACTATAAAATTTACGGTAAGGCTAGAAAATAGAAACATCAACTGTTTGTATTTGAACAGTACTACCTTGGAGAACTTTAATTTGAGAGAGGTAATGCAAAAGAACTGGTTCCACCTTCAACTTTTGAAGCTGACCATCAAAGTAATTGCAACAGCATTAAAACATGTAGATAGAAGCATACCCCTTTGTTTACATAGTACAAAGAAACGTATGAAATTTCAATAATAAAATATGTATAGCCTAAATATACCTGGTCTGCAAGTTCAATCACAAAGAAATCCACTGGACCACCAACCAAGAAAGCATTTGGAAAAACAGGAAATTGCTTTAAGAAGATCTCAAGTTTGTTGTCTACAGAAAACAACATCTATCGTAAAAAAGTAAATGACAATGGAATTTGTTGTTCAATAACATCTGCAAAGTAATAAAGCTTACCCAAGTTGTAAAAAAATAAGAATCTCGAAAGTAGAAGAAACAGATCTCGCTGGGCCTGAATCAATTAAAGATTGATTAATCATATTTCGTGACAACAGTCAGATCAGGGTAAAACTTTCACTTGCTTTCTAGCTAAATGATGGTTCCAGAGTTCAAAACGTATTTTTACGATTTATAGTATCAACAGTAGAACAAAATAGTTCAGAGCAAAATAATAGCAGTGACTGCCTGACCTGCATTGGAATTTTATTCAAGCACTTAGGCTCTAGTGCAACTTCCTCAAGGAGATACTGAAACCGATAGAAGCAAAAAATTGAAGTAATTGGGCATGAGAAATAAAAATAGAACATAATATTACTTAACAAGTTATATCAAGTTGTATGAGTGTTATATCATTGAACGCCTCTTACCAAAAAGAGGGTTTGAAAATGCCTAGTGTTTGTTTGGATGTCAATCCTGAAAAAAACATGTATCAAACACAACATCAACGCATCTTACATCATGCTTATACATTTGTAAAGGGATACATGAATTGTTTCCAACCACAAGGTAAAATACAAAATTATAGTTTCCTCTATCTTGAAACATATATAGCATATTAAACCTGACAGCAGATTTGGAAGGGCCAAAATTACTATGAAAGGTACATTTTAAACTTTTCCTACCCCTCTGCACCTAACTCCCCCCGCCCAAAAAAAAAAAAAGAGAACCCACCCCTCCTGTTTTTCTCTTCCAGGCGGTTTACATTTTGGCCATATACAACACCTTAACCGATCAAACAAGACAGCTATTTGGCTAGGAGCATCCAAAATTGTTGAGAGTGAATTTGGCCTCTTGGTTCTGATACACAGGTAGATATTCATCAACAGAAGGAAGAACAAAGTACATTGATTTTATACACCATTTAGGAGAGAATCTACAGGTAACAAGCTATGAGCACTTAAATTTTGATCTCATTCACAATGGAATTGATTTCCTAGAGTGATCAGAAATAAGTTCATCTTGAAAGACGAGGAAAATGGAAAAGAGAAGTGCCCAAAAAAAAAAAAAGGTTGAACCTCAAGATCATCAATTTCGAAACTGGGTAGCATTTCCCCTTTTTCCCAAATCCAGAGGAACAAAAAATCAGTTTAACTCTGGACCCTGGTATGTATTGATAAGCATAATCTAAGAGTGCTGCTGACACTCGGTTGAAATTCAATCAAAAGCCATCAGTGACTCCTATGCAGTTGCTAAAACACTATCAATCCACACGATCTCATACCAGAAAACATTTGTTGCACCTTGAACAAGAGCAGATGAATAACGTACAAGTACTTCAGTACTATCGATATGGGCATCAAATAGCTGCAGAAAGGTACAAGTATAGATCAGGCATCAAAGGAACTTAGAATGGAGATCCAAACTTATCATTTATGGTACAATTTCAATAGTAGAAATAGAAGTCATTAGTATATTTTAACATAAAACTCCACCAAAAGGAATTCACAGACACAACCTCTCATATGAAAACCTCGACTGAAGATAATAGCCTTATATCTGAACTAAAAAAGCATTGAATACAATTTCCTAGTTATCAAATAAAATAAGTACAATAAAACTGAATGGGGAAGGTTAAAGAGGTGAATTCAATTTATGCAAACGATTTTAATCATTTTCCAAGAAGAATAACGCACTTCAGAAACCAAATCAAATCTAAGAATAACATTTTATTATAGCCCAAAATAGGTAATCAGGTGATAGGTCAGAGAAATAAGACAAAATGCTAATAACTTATTAACAAAGTAAAACATGTTTTTCCTGAAAAATAATGAAATAGCCTGACTTAATCCTGGGCTCATTGTCACCTGGATAAGTCAGGAATTTAACTGGAGACCTAAATCATGACCATATAGTAAAAAAATCAATCAGAATTTCCATCTAATTTGAGACAGAATCCTGGATCCTGTCTTCAGATCTAGACTACAGGTCAGCTTGGGGTGATAGCACTTGTGTGCATACACATGATAGTTAAATGCATTAATTTGAAGATTGCATTTCCAGGTCAGATTGTATCTGAGAATGAAGCTACATTTCCAATTAAATGAATCACGCAAGGAGTACATTTAAAAAAATTCACTATTTTTCCCCCAGAAAGAAAGAATGTCAAATTTAAGCAAGTTGCACAGATGCTTATTACATTGCCCTACTCAACATGATTCAAGAATCCAACTACCACCACACAATATATTTAACATAATAATTCTATGTATTCTAACATTCTTACACAATTGCAAGTTGCAACAACCTGCCAGGTTCCTATTCTTGCACGGTTTTAGGAGCCAAGTTACATAAACTCATTCCTTAACGCCAGAGAATCCAAATTTGAGGTGTTGCCCTTTTCCAGCTAATAACAAGAGGGAAACCAGGCATCTGGTATCAAAGAATATCATAAGGAATCATGAAAGGCACAGGCATACATGCTAACTTGATCATTTTGCACAACTATTGGCTATTGCCATAGTCTGCTTTTTAATTCTGGCCAGTTTGAAACAGTCAAAATACAAGCTACAAGAGCTTACACCTACTCTGGCAGTTCTCTTCTATAAGTCAAATTTTCAAATAAAGCAATAAGAAATAACAAGTAAATAAAGTCTTCTACTCAAAACATAAAGTTGAAAAGTAGTTTTCCTGAAGGCTTTCAGATTCCATTCACACAGTTCTGATTTCCTAAAAGAAAAATACAAGAACTATACGACAGTAAAAAAAATAAAGCTTCATATCTCTGCCTATCCTTACTGCACAATTCTACAAGTATAAGGAGGAATTCTAATGGAACAACAATAGAAAAGAATAGGGTGGGGTGGAGGAGGAATAGAAGAAGCTAAGCTTGCATACCCATTTATGGAACAGAAGAGAGAAAATATTCGATGCAAATGATTGGCTCCAAAGTTGGACAATTAAATCAAGGATTCGTTTTCCGCTCTCTGGCACCCTAACATAATAATCAGCAAGAACATTGTAAAAGCATAATTGACCATCAGCACTATCCTCTTCAGGAGAAATTGTATCTTCTTTCCTGCTGAGAATTATATCTGTGTTCAATTTAAATACAAAAAAAATGAGAACCCTGAAAGGGGGAAGATTAGATAATAGCCATATCTTATATGTAGCACCTGCAATTGTTAATGCAGCAATTCCTTGATTATAATACAATTTTCATGACAGATCAAAAGGCTGGTTTTAAAAAACGAATATACCATTCCTCAGTTTTAAGAAAAGCTAATATTCCATTCGCAGCTGAACTTGCTCATTCATCAGTGAAAATGGTGTTCCAGTGTATGAGGCAAGCAAAGAACTCAAAAGACATCCTCTTCTTCTATTGTTATAGTAATTTTAATTCTAGTTTTTCATGAAACTGCAATATGCTTCCGCTTCATCCAATTTCAGCCAGTAGTAAGACAACCTAGTCCATTAGCATTGACACAAGCATTATATAACTACTAATTTTAAATTAATAGCAACGCTTGTTCTTGTTCTTGTTCTTTTTATACATCCGTACATAAAATATAAACTCTTCTACTTCAACAACTTCCATTCAACAACCAACAAAGAAACCTTTACAATTACAAACATGCAATTCCAGATTCTAATCCTACACTGCTTCCACGGTAGTGAAAAAAAAAAAAAAAGAGCGTTTGATAGCATTAATTCACCTCTGGCTCGGTCATCAACTTCCAAAGCTATGTCAGCAAACAACTCCTGCAACAAGTTGCGCCTCTGCGATGCAGAAGCTAGAGCCTGCAACAAAATTTTTAAATGCCAAAAATTAACAGACCATTCAAAGCATGTAATTTTCGATCTAATTAGGTTTATTCCAGATTTAAAAAAATACAATACAATTCATTTTCAGGTTCAAAAAGACGAGGAAACGATGAAAATGAAACAATATCTCAAGGAGAAAAATAATTAGCCACTGTTGAAGTATAATTAACTCCATTAAATAACAAAATAAGATATCAATAATTCGCCCGCCAGCAATATAACGTAACAATAAGTCAATAATAATAAAAAAGAAACAAAAATTTCAGAAATCCACCAAACAACATTCCTGTTTCCTTCACATTTAATTATTCTAGGTAAACAAACGGAAAATGAAGGGAAAAACAAAGGTGGAGAACGCACCCGTTGGAGCTTTTTCTCAATTTCTAGAGTAAGAGCATTGAGATAAGATGAACTGGGAGGCATTGAAGAAGATTTTTGCATTTTTCTCATTGATTTGATTATAGAAACATCATAGAGAGAATATCACAGCCCTAACATCGACGCAAGCACAGATTGAGATCAGCTTCGCTTCGCATATTATATAAATAAGCTTGAAGCTCCAAAAGACAAGAGGACAAGAATCTAATCAAATCGGGAAACCGCAAGTTTCATACAGTAACAGTACTGTATAAATTTGGATCATTTCCATTGAAATAAAAGTTGTTTTACTTTTGTTATTATTAAAAAGTAATTAAATGAATTGGTTCTGTGGTCGACGTGGCGTAGGAGGAAGGCAACACAATATAGCAGCATATCGAGAGAGCATCGTGCAGAAATTAGTATCAATGACGTGTATTTTTCTAATTAATAAATTAAATATTAATAAAACAAATTAATTTAGTTTAAATCTAAAAAATAATTTACCATATATTTTTATTTATAATTTTATAAAAAAGTAATATAATATATTTTAAAATCAAATTTAATTTTAAATATTAGAATTTATTTATATAAATAATTAATTTAAATATTTAAATGTTACTATCTTTATAAGCAAAAATGTAAAATATAAAATAAAATGAAATTATAATTTAACTCTCAGATTGAATTAAATTAAAAAAAAAAAGTAAAATATTTAAAATATGCTTGAAAAAATATTTGAAATATATATATATTTTCAGAAAATTGATTTTTCAGCTTCTCAATTTTATTGATGGCTAAAAAAAAAAAGGTTTTATTTTAGTCATTTCATAATAACGTAGCAAGAGATCACAAGCCGTCCGATTCTTTTAGCCCCCAAACTTACGCGAAAATGAAATCCTACGGTTAAAAGACCATGCTCGCCGCGGCTACAAATCTAACTGCGTAGGGCCGCTACGCTACCCATCATCAGAAGTGAGAGACAGCCTGACTGAAGGAAAGGGAGCAAAGATGCCTAGGTGGTTCGATCCGTGGCCCGTCTTCTTCAAGCGAGAGTTCAACAGGAACTGGCCGTTCCTCGTCGGCTTTGCCGTCACTGGAACCCTCATCGCCAAGTTCTCTCTTGGTCTTACCGGTATATCTCGATCCACGTTTCGACTTCTTCTTTGCGAGTCTGTGTTTTTCGATGTGATGATTTATAGAACTATATGGTTTGATTTATTCTCTTGCTAATGATTCGCAGAGGAGGATGCAAAAAATTCGCCTTTCGTCCAGAGGCATAAGAGGTACATTTCTAATTTCTAAACCCTAGAGTCAGTTTCTTGTTAAAATATGTGCGAAAATTTTATGATTTCATTTGAGAGTTTACAATGTTAGAATTAGAATTTGAGGCTCATAAAGGGGCCGAAATATTCATAATTGTATCTAAATTATACATCGATTTTCAGAACTAAAAATTTAATAGGCACTGTATTAAAACATATTCTTTTCTGTTTTAGTTCCGTTTGATGAGTTGAACCAAGTACCCAATTCTGTATAAAACAAAGGCATTGAAATTGAATAGTTAATAAAGCCAAAATAGAATAGATGATTTAAGCAATCGGTATTAGGATAGGTAAAACTCTTTGCTGGTTGAATATGCTCTTGATAGGATTTGTGCGCACTCGTAATCTCTTTTCTTTCTGTGTTTCCTGTGTTACAGGCTTATAGCTGTGGCTTGTGATCATTGTGTGCACATCCATATAAAATTTAGTTTTTAAATTGTTGCAATTAGATTCCACGTTGTTTATTTAGATAGGTTCATGTTTTCATTGTCATCTACACTGGTAATTGTTTATAATGCTATATTTTGAATGGTACTTTGGTTCCTCTGTATGTGGTTAATTGTCATTTTGTTGATCTGTTAACTTGTTAAAACTGCATTTAAAGAAAAAAACACCATTTTAGATGCTGTAGAAAACAACAATTTGAAAAAAGTTGTTCTGTTATTTTAGTGTTTGTAAATAAAATTTATCAAATTTAATTTTAAATATGTTC
>CAOGCB011207008.1:0-12006 GCA_948266635.1 Cnidoscolus chayamansa | reverse complement strand
ATCATCTGGCACGTGGCAATATGTGGGTCGTTGGATGGCTAGGGAAAGAGGGGATCACATCGAAATAGTAAAAGAGAGTTTACTGAAGGGCAGTGTTTAGGGTTTAAACATTAAATTAATGGGACACATTTGGTAGCCGTAGGGGCATTTTCCGGGGGTGGCCCAACAGCCAGCAGAAGCAGCTAATTAACCACCGACTAGGGACTGTCCCTCAGAATAATTTCAGCTTTAATTAAGATAAAAGAAGATAGAAGAAGTGGCTAAAAAATAAAAGAGGAAGGGGCATAGCTTTATTTTTTAACGACAGAACTAAACAAAGAACATGTAATTATTATTATTATACTTAAAACATGCTCAATCAAATCAAAATTGGGTTCAGTTGTTGATAATCCTCCTTTTTTTGGTGACTCACAGCTCAACAGAAACATCAATCACAAGACATCAGATTATATCTAGAGTCTAATAATAATGTTAAAAGGAAAAGCAGGAGCTTAAAGCATCATTATATAGTCTTGTCTGAAATGTTGAGCATAAAAAACAACCTATATTATTTTAGATATGCTATTGACAGAAGATGTTTAACAGTTTTGATTTTGAAATTTTTATGCTATAAAAATATATTAAATTTAATTTTAAATATTTTTTTAAAATTTTAACTATACATATATATATATCCTCAACGAATATTATTCATATTGAATCCACCAATTAAAAAATAAAGTGCTGAAGTCCATGCCATGCATTCTACAAAATTAGGTCGGCAGATGTCCTAGTGTACACGAAACAATGACCACACAGTGAAGATTGGCATAAATGGCCAACTCAATTGTGTACCAACGTTTCCAACACCAGATAGGGACTGGCCAACTGAACTGTTAAGGTCACTAATAACTCTAATTCCACACAACCATTCCAAGGGAAAACAGGACTTTCACTGCCACCTTTATAAAAGATTTGATCTATCTTTTTTTTTTTTCCTGCTTCTGCCCAATATCAAGTGTGTTTCTATTTCTAAGTCCAAGGTTCATTACACTTCAAGATGCTGATATATTATACAGCAAGCACACCATGACAACTTGTGAAAAGAGATGGATTTGAATAATTAGATGAAAGATAGAAATAGAGAGAGAGAGAGAGAGAGAGAAACTACGTGGCATTTGTGAGCAATAGAGAGATGAAAGAAACAAAGAAAGAACCTTTTTTTCCATTTAACATGTGTCACAGTTGAGAATTGACTTGGTACATGGATGGCAAACAAAGCACACCCAGCATTTTGTGAATCCTCCAATGGATGATAAAGGAATCCCATCAACAGACCTTTTTGAAATGTATGCAGTGTAAATGGGTCCGCCAAGCTCGTCACAATCTGCTGGCCAGGCAAATGGTTGTTTCAATCATTGTTGGTTCAGTATAGGAAAAAGGTAAAAAAGGGAATATCAACACTTGAGAAACAAAAACATAAGCCTACAATATCGTAATCCTAACATGCATCATCCCCACTTGGAACAAAACCTACAAAGGGCAATGTCCAAAATCCAACTCTAGATGGTTAAACAAGTGGTCAAGTTCATAGACGAGGATATTCTCTAATTGGAACTCTGCCTGCTTGATGGATCCTAGTTATTTTCTTTCTGTTGGTAGAAAACAGCGGAGGCAATTTTCATCTCCCCAACAATTGACCACAGGATCACACACACGTCTCCAGCAAAAAAAAATTCTCAACTACTGGAAAGACTGTTTTTCCTTTGACAAAAAAAAAATGTAATTGCTTGTTGCATAGTAAGAAGGACAAGTTGAATTTGAAAATTGAAGCTTTATCGAGGGACCATAAATGGCACAACTGGCTCCAGGTGTTCAGGCTGAAGAACCACAAACTCAAGAACCTAAACTTTTTCCTGTTGAAATAATGTCTATAAAAGCAAAAAAACAAATACAGGATCCTATCAATTATGGCAAGCAACTACGAAAAATTATTAAAGGAATCTTAAACTTTGTTACTGTACAGTTCCCTCATCAATTTCGCAAAACAAATACTCTGTACAACATTTGATAGAAAAACTAAGCTTCAATAACGCTTCTAGAGCTTGGCTTTGGACCTGCAAAGCCAAACATCAAGCAAGTTCTAGGAATCTGATACGCAGAAATAATTGACTGAGAATTCAAAACCATCCCAGAATTGTGAAAATTCCTGAAAATCTATAAAACATAGGTTAACTGCAAAGAAATGGGAAGATCAACATTACATCGAGCCTTAATATACATTCAGTGAGATTTTCCAAAAATTAAATAATTTTAAAAGCGAAGGAACCAAAAGGCCTCAATGAAAACAAAAACCAGGTTATCGATGAATTGCACAAGCAATATTTGATGCATGAAAGTGCTCTGAGATAAAAATCTACAGACAGGAAGGATTGTGACGGATGAAATGGTGTCAAGATATTCCTAAAAGTTTACATAAAACCCTTAAAACATGAATTCCTCAGTTTTCATGCTGTTGTTTGCTTGAAATTAAAAAGTTGAATTGAAACAAACAGGATTGCCATTTGCGATAACCACAATCTACCCTCTTTTTCATGAAAAAGTACCAAACTCATGGAAAATGACTAATTAGTCAATGTCAGCTTCTACCGAACCCGAAACACAGATATAGTACAATAATCTGGACACTTGGGTGATCACAAAAGCTGCTTATTCAAGCAAAAAGGTCCAGCAGTGGGCCTCTAACAATTCACTTTTATGCAATCTTAGAGAATTTCAGATACCTTTCCTAAAAGGCAAAGCATTATCCCACCAATCTTTTTGCTTCCGCTATCAATGATCTTCCTTCCCAATTTAAGTTGAAGTATGAAAATCCGAGACTAGCACTAGTTCAAAATCCAGATAAAAACAAAAGAAAACGTGGATGAACCTGAACAGAACTGTGCAATGTGATTGTGATGGAGAATAGAGATAGAACTATTCCATGATCAGGCTGCGTCGCAGAGGGAGAGAAGTCGATTGGTGTTCAGAGAAGAAGGATTGACCTTTTGGGCTTCAGGGTCCAGAATCCATGAACAGAGAGGAGAAGCATGTTGGCTTTCAGGCCCAGGTGACATATTAATAAAAGAAGACAGTGAAATGTGATTTTTTTTTGTAACTTTTTTAAAATTTTTGGGACATTTTCAGTGTTGGATATGAAAATTTGTAAATAGAAATTTGAATTTTATTTTAATATAAATTATAATTAATATCATTTTATATTTTAAATTTAATAACATAATTATTTCGATATAATTAACTTAATCAATAAAATTAGATGAGATTTAAATTTATTTGAAAATAATTAAAAATATATATCTTAAATATAATAATTAGAAAATATTAAAATTATATAAAATGATATAATTTAATTTATAAAAAATTAAAATAATAAAATATTTATTTTCAAATATGCCTTTTGTTGAATAGATGACGGAGTCCGCCCATAGAAATCGCCAGTAAATCCTAATTTAAGGAAGAGGATGAAAATAAAGCAAAATTGGCGCACACAATAACGGTGGCTGCATGGAGACAGGTGTCATTAGGAGACGACCTCTTAACAGCTCCACATCGACGCGTATAATTCATCTGTCTAGTCCACGTATAAATAGGTATCCAATCAATATATGACGCGTGTTCAATTTGCGTGGTATGGCCAATCGTATTGAAGGCTGTGACACTACACTACCCCCGGGCATCCTATCGAAGATCTCTTTTGTTGACCTTAATATAAAGGGTAGAAAAGAGGCGAGATTGATTTAATCTTCAAATAATCGGACGCCGTTCGGGACGCGGGAGAGGGAAAGGGAAAGGGAAGGGATCATATCTAATATCTCGTTAAGCTCTCTCGCTCCAATCGTTTCCGGCAACCAGATCTCACCATAACCATGGTAAATTTCCTCACTTCTTATTTTTTCAATTTCCATTTGGTTTGATCTTCATTCGAAAATTGTTTAGCTTGTGCATGGCCTGCTGATTTTGTAGTTCTATTGTAGGATCATACTTACTAATGATATGCATTAGACCTGAAAATTCTATGATTGATGATAAAATCAATCTGATCTGTTTTTTTTTTTCAGTAAAAAAAAATATATATTTTGTTTGTGGTAATTGTTGCTGGAATTTTAATATTATTGATGGATTAGGTGGTTAACATGCATTTAAGGTATTTATATGAAGGGTTCTATTTTACAGTGATTGATTATATTAGATTGTATTAAATTGTATGTTGTTGTTTGTTTAGACTACATCAAAGCGCTTTGCAGATAGGAAAATTGAGAGGTTCGAGAAGAACATCACTAAGAGAGGATATGTTCCTGAAACAACTGCTAAAAAGGGAAAAGACTATCCTGTTGGGCCTGTTCTGCTTGGATTCTTCATCTTTGTTGTCATTGGATCATGTAAGGCTCATTAAAAATATCACTTCACCATTTATTTATGTTTTCATTGGTTTGGTTTATATATATATATATATATAATGTAGGATAAGAATCTTATTCAAAGATTGAAAACTAATACTAACTAATAATATTCAATGGACAAGAATCCAAAATAAAAAAGACAGCCTAAATGGAGTAACATAAAACTAAACAAAATTCAGAAATGAATAGAAACTAAATAAAGACCAAAACTGGATAGGACATTTTGCATCATATTCGTCAACTGGATTTGACATGTCTGTAGTTCGTCTGCATTTACAAGTTTGTTCCATATTCCGTTTGTTCCATGCAATGTTCTAGCATAGCTGAATCTGCAAGAGATAAATTTGGAATTAAAGATCACCATTGAAAATCACATGGAGATAAAAATGCTGCACCTCTAGTACCAGGTGGTCATTGTCCACAGTTTATTAGATAAAAAAAAAATGAGGTTGAGAAAACATGCATGAAATTTTTAGCTAACCCAGGGTCTTGGTTTCTTGTACATCAGGTTTGTTGCTAATGAAAAGATAATTGGTTTATTGCACGATTACATTTCTTTGTTCATGCTATTAAAATAGTTGGTTCGGTTGTTAGGATCACATTTTGATTTGTTTTTTGTAACAGCTCTATTCCAGATAATCAGGACAGCGACAAGCGGGGGAATGGCATAAATGAAGACAGACACACAGAGATGGAAGATGATGAACACAGCCTGTAGTTGAGATATGGGAAATGCTTGATGGCTTGTTATTTTGAGAACTTAATTATCTTAATAAAGATGCCCTTTCTAATTTAATGTTTCTATAAAGAACGTGGAAGAAAACGATAATTTTCATTATTTGATGAATGACGGCGTGCTGCTCTCTAATCAACGTTAATTCTTGCAGATTCTTGCAAGGCAACAAATTTTGCACTTTTAAAATATTTTATGTTAGGGTTTCCTTGCATTGATAAGGGTCTACAACGCATCGTGGAAGAGAGCTGCAAATGCAACAGAATTCTAGCTACAATGCCTGCAAGTTGCAACCCTACCCAATTATAAAACTATGAACAAATACTAAAATAGAATTATATTTTGTAGCTTAAGCACATGTTGTTTGGTATCTATATTCACTAGCATTCTTCACACTGATTATCCTCGTGTCGTTCAAATTTCTCCAAATAATTTCTCCTAGCTTCAGAGCTCCAAAACGAAGAGTTAGATATCTGCATTTGATTATGCCAAGAAAATAAAGACAAGCTTGGCTGTAATGCTCCAAAATGCAAAATTTTTTAATAAATTTCGTCGTTTCAAAGACCAGCATTTCTTCTCCTGTACACTTCCAAGCGTATACCTGTAAGGGTATCTTTCAACTTTATCTGAGGGCAACCCGCAATAAAATTGAAAGCATTAATGGTGATGGGAGATGCATATAATAGCTATTTTTGCAGCATAATCAGTAGAAACGCATTTAAAACGTAGTCTTTCCAATTCAAAGTTATTTTTCGACATGTTTGTACAAGCATCCCATGGATTATCAGCTTCATTACAACAACAAAGAAAATTGGGCTGGAGATAAAGTGGTAGCAACAGTCTGTAGCCAAGTGACCGATAACAAGACCCAAGTATCCAGTACTCATGCAGATTGCTGCTACAATGCATGAACATGAAGACAAACATATCAAGCTGTAGCAGTTAGGCATGGTTGGAAGGCAGTGCCGCATGCAATCCACTGCCGCTTTCTCCCACGTGGCACCAAACAACCAGGAACCTTAAGCCATTCCCTGCTCTTCACATTATAAGTAACTAGGCAATTCATTTGTCTTGATCTCAATGACAACATGAGCAGACCTTTGTTGCCCAAGCAAGTCATTCTAACGTGCTTCCCATAAAATTCCAAGCACCATATGTTTGGCATTCTGTCAACCTCCTTCCACAAGAGAGTCATCTTCTGCAGCTCCCATATGCACACACATGTAGCTGCGTTCTTTGTTAGCAATCCCACAAGCATGATTTGGCCACCACATTCTGCAAGTGTGTGGTCACTCAGATGGAGCGGGGTTGGTATAATAAATTGCTTCCATACCCCAGTCACCATATTGTAGGACACTATCCCTTCAGGGTCCGATCGCATGAAATAGACAGTACCATCAATGGAAACTGCTTGTGAACGGAAGTTTAGTGATAGTGGTAGCTTAATGTTAGTAGGCATGCTTCCTGGTCGAGCCCAAGAGTTCTTCACTGAGTCATAAACCTCGTATTCCCCATCACAGCAAACCCACAGAATCTTGTAGCCCCCACTGATTGCATTGCCATTTAAAGTCATCCCCACAGCAATACGAGACCAGACCTTAACTGATCTGGCTGGCAACTCTTTGAATGATCGAGTCAGAGGGTTGCAAACATAGAAGTTTCTGTGACCAATATCAATAAAGCACACTAGGCCCCCAGCTGAAGCAGCAGGCAAGACGATCATTTTACTGGGTAGAGAAGAAATTGAGGGGTGATGCCATTTCTTCGTGGAAGGATCATACATGGCTCCAGAATTCACATTTTCATGTGTTATAGTGTAAAACCAGGGATTAGCTTGTGGAACTTGGTTACAATGCTGAGAAAAGCTCTTAGAGTCCAGCAAAGAATTCCATTTTCGACACACAGTGCGAAAGCGAAAAAATGTATCAATGGGAAGTCTGGCCATCACAGCTTCAATAAGGTCTTCTGGAAATTCTTTCCAAATTTCTTCTTCCATAACCTCATTTGCATCAGTATTTCCAAGTAACTTTCCTTGGTTCTGCTCCTTTCTAGATTTCTTGGAAGGTGGAGGTTTGGAAGGCTCCAACAGCTTGAAGCTTTCAGACTTTCCAGCAGCCATTACAAGATCACAGTAATCATCTGCAGAACCATCATTCATATCAAGGACGCACCATCTGTTAAAAAGGAACAAAAAAAACTAAGAAACTTGTATTCCTAAATGGAGAACATGTTCAATTAATGCATTTGACCAAAATAAATTTGGTAAAATCATTTATTATTACAAAAGATAACCTCATAATCACATGATGTAGGCTTCAATTAGTTCTTAAATTCATAGTAACTAGAATATTAATCCTAGCAAAGTTTGCAGCAGTCCATAAATTACATGGTAAAAGAGCCTACAGTTTTTGTGAAAAATGAAAATAACCAATTCTACATGTGCAAAATAAAGGAGATGATAGAAGTAACAAGTGCAGTGATAGATTACAGTAAGAATTGGTTTTTCCACTGTCAGAAAACTAAAGCAAACGGAAAAAATACCAAGAAAGTTATCTCCACTTCAACTGATCCATGCAAACCACATAATAAAGGAAAAGAAGAAAGGGCATCAATCTAAGCATAACCCTGTACAGATAGAAGTATATACAAGTCTAAACGGATAGCATATGAAGTGTAAACAACTATAAGCTAATGAAGCACAAGTTCTGGTCATACCAATATGCAGAAGACATTCAAAATCGAGGCACAATACTTCTTTTTCTTTAGACTATCACTTCTGTTTTTAAAATGTGGAATGACCTTTTTTTTCTTTCAAGTAGGGGACATCAATACATGTGTATCAGTTAGCCAAGTTATTGCAAACCGCTCATGGAAAAACTTTAAATACAAAATAATTTTTGTGACTTTAACACTGGCAGGAGATATGACATTAGATGTTAGTATCAGAAACAAGCATCATGATTAAGGCAACATTTGGTAAGATAGATTTGAATCATGGAACTGGAAAAATCCATCATTTGGAATTTTAAAGAAATGCAATAAGAACCGTGAACTTGGCAAATTCACCATTCTGTGAAAATTCCCATCTAGAAGATGCGACACTGAATTCCTCAGTTTAAAGAGTGAGACTTTCATAATTCTTTTGATTCCAAAAATGCCCATCAATGCCAAAGGATCTTGATGTGACAACGAAGGGATAATCTCAAGCATATTTCCATAATCACTACAAGAAAGAGTGTATTATATTGATAAGTTTATTGGATCAACTTGTGAGAGTCTAAAAAGAACAATAATCCAAAACATTTCTCACAATCTTCAATTTTTAATAAAAAATACAGCGTTATAAATTCACATCAGCAAGCATGTTAATGGAACTTGTAGCCAACTAAAGCATTAAGTTCCCCAAGTAAAACAAGTTTTAGCTGAATTCAAGCGTACCTCCTCAGCTCCTCCCTACCAGCCTTGACAAAAACAGCAATATTCAGGCAACCATTTTCTAGAAAAAAGTTTTAACCCGAGCATAATTATCATGCTAATATTCATAGTAATCTGACCCAGATTAGAAAAAATTGCTGTATAAAGCAATGTTCTTTTTTTCAAAAAACTTTTATGAAGAAATAAAAGTAATCATTGAGTTTCTTCAAGAAGACATCGTTGTTTGTGCAATAGGCTGTAGCTTGCAATTATTGAAAGAAGACAGGAAATAGGATTGGCCCACTAATAAATAAAAGTTACAACGTTGTTAAATTCTAAGTTACTAAACTTATAATATTGACAAATCCCCAAAAAATAACTTCGTGATCCTCATATTTACCTAAAATGATATATGTGGCATATCAATTGAGGTCAAAATAATCATAGTTGTCAAATCATGAATCTAAATTTTAATTTTTTGAATCAAGTATTGAGAATCGAATTTTACGATTCAATACCTTTTTTTAATATATTTATATTTTATTAAGTTTATTAAAACATGATAAACATTTAATATTGTATGTATATATATTCTAATCATATGCTAAACATAAAATCAAATAAACCTAATAACCTTTTTTTTTGTTGTCAAGTTCAATGTGTCAAACTAGTAAATTAAAGTTTTATAACAAAAATAATTACATCTTAGTATCTAGGGTCATTTGACCATTCTTCTTTCGTCAATTTGTTGTTATTTTCTTGAGTTTTTTGTCTTTTGTCCTTTTTTTTAATTTGGTCGTTCAATACCCTTCTCCTTTGTGAATCAATTAATCAATTGATTCATGACGATTCACACGGTTCATTTCTAATTCGTACAATCTTTGTTCGATTCTTGACAATTTACGATTCACCTATCGATTCATATCAAAAAGCTAAAGTTTCGATACTAATAGTACAATTCTGACAATAGTGAAAATAACTATAACAAGGAGGAAGCATCAATATTCAATACCCATGCTTTAAATCCTATTCATCTGATACATTACAATTGTTACACAAAAAACAGTGCCAAGGAGAGCACGTTATTATCTGGTTCAATGACTAACTACTAAAATTGGAAAACTAACCATAGCACTAACTGCTCCTCAGTGAAAAGAGATGCATACATGTATGCACACAACCAAATGCAATGAGAGAAACCTTGGACTGCAAAAGCATTAGGCACTTGATAGTTTGTGACAATTAGCTAAAGCACTTACTTTAATATGTCCATCTGCATCAGTGATAGAAAAACCTGGGAGACAATGTGTTTGATTTCTATAGATAAAGAATTACTTCTACATGCATTAAGATTGACTAAAGCCACTTAGGTAATGAATCAGACAGGAATTAGGTCCAACAATTCATGATCATATGATATCTTCAGGATCTCTATCTCTCACAAGCAATATATTGAAACTCTATTTTCTTTGTATTCTCCCCTTTGGGAGGCAGTAAAACTCATTTTGTGCATGACTTTCTGAAGCATTAAAAACTAGAAAAAAGATTTGCCGCCAAAGGTCCAACGTTTATAACTGACAATAGCATAGTGTTACAGAATATGGACGATATAAACCAATTACCTTACCATAAGCACAAAGTCGGCTACCTATAGAACAAAAAACACATAATCAACAGGATATAAGATGATCACTTGTGACAATTTAGAAACCAGCATCAAGCAATGAGATTCAAAAACCTTCCGTAACAGGAGGTGGAGGAAACAACAATAAATCTGTAAACATGAACTAGATAATCAAATTCAATTAATATCCACATGAATGTAGGGATAAGATTCTAAACTAACCAATTCGGTAGCCAATGCAACTAAATAAGTTGACACGGTTCTTAAGACCATGAAATATACTGAAACTCAAATTTTCTTGCAGATTTAAAGGAAAGGTGAAGGGAAAAAAATGAATTGCCAAGAAATGGCAATGTCATAGTCCCATAGATCATCAGAGGAAATAACGAAGTCAAAATTTGGGGAAAAATTAAAAAGAAAAAAAATAAAAGGAAGAAGAACTAAAAGCAATAAGATTGCAATGCTCTCACAGGGCACGGCAAGGTAAGAGACCAAAGTCACCTAACTTACCAAACTAAAATGCACAATTAGATTGAACCACCTAAATTAAATCAACAAAGTAACCGCAAAATAAAAGAGAAACAAACTCGAAAATGATGATTAGTAACAATATTAGAAAACCTAATACCAGAAATGAAGCCAAAAAAAGGTAGGAACAAGCAAATTATTAAAGCTTATGTCACCAAACAATACATATTGCGAAGGAGGAGATAATCGAGAAATGAAAGAGATCTAGCGAGAGAGAGAGAAGGGGGGGGATGAGGCGAAGCAAACCTGTGGTGGTTATGGTGGTGGTGGAGTTCAAGAAAAGGCTGGTGATGGAGGTGGAGAGGAGGAGGAGGAGGAGAGCCGTAGAGATTCAAGAGGTCCTGAAGCTGACCGATAAGGTGCCTAAGCATGGCCAGCTCTTCCATGCCCCGGAGGCAGGCAGGCTTAGAGAGAGGAACAGAATCAGAGAGAGGCAACTTTCTCCGCCTCTAAGAACCAGAACACACAACACACTAAAAAGAAGCCACCAATCCAATCAAACCTCCCAGGCCACAGAGCCCAAGTCCTTTTCCTCTTGCATCTATCACCCAATGGTATTTTGCCACGTTAGATTCTGACCCCACACGATAAAAATTTGTAATTTTTCTGTCCTGCGCGCACCTTTTTGCCTGCTTAATTAGTAATTACCTCCACCTCTTTATTTATTTTACTTTGCTTTCCTTTTAGGCCATTTTGCTTCCACTTTTTTTGAGTTTTATGCCTTTGGTTTTTTTGTCATTTCCCATGTAAACTTATTCATTTTTTCATAATTTTTATGTAATATTAAACCATTAATACTCTAATTTCCTATAATATTTTTTTTATATAATTAAGTTTATTTTCTTTTGTTAATAAAATAAAATAAAATATTTAATAAATATATAAATGCTTAATAAAATTATAAAATCTGAAATTAAAAAGAAGAAATTGGTAAAAGAAATGAGATGGAAGGGTAATAAAGTGAGAAAAAAAAAAGACCACGTTTTGAGTGCAAATGATTCTCCCCACAAAGTAGAAAACTTATTTGACCAGCCATCCACGTGTGTGTGTAAACGCAGGCTTATTATGGTCAATATGACCAAAACCCAAACACTCGCTTTTTTTGAACCGTTTTTCTTTTTTCTTCTTTCCATTATCAACGGTCTAGATTTCATCTCCTATTCTTCGTTCATCGTTACACGCACACCGCATGATTGATTGTCCTCTCACTTTTTCCAATTTTATCATGATTTTGTTAGAACTACGGAAGCACCTACTCGATGCCCCCC
>CAOGCB011206497.1:0-13918 GCA_948266635.1 Cnidoscolus chayamansa | reverse complement strand
GTGGCAAAGGAATGGGGGCTGTCCTGCAACAACAAGGACATCCAATAGTCTACATTTCAAAGGCTTTTGGTCCTAGGACTAAGGAACTGTCAGTATACGAGAGGGAACTTCTAGCTATTACATTTGCAGTCTCTAAATGGAAACATTATCTAGAGCAAGGGGAATTTTACATTAAGACGGATCATGAGAGTATCAAACACCTATTGGAGCAGCGCCTGCATACTAATCTGCAAGCTAAAGGGGTTTCCAAGCTATTGGGGTGGTTGAACTATAAGATTCTGTACAAGAAAGGGGTGGAGAATAAAGTAGCAGACGCCTTATCCAGGATTCCAGATATGGCACCTGCTTCTTCCTGGACCTTACAAGCTACAGTACAACCTGTATGGATGCAGCAGCTACTAGACAGTTATCAAGAGGATACTAAAGCTCAAGCCCTCATCTCTCAGCTCTCCATTGACCCACATAGTCATCTTG
Source organism: Cnidoscolus chayamansa (assembly GCA_948266635.1). Lineage (NCBI taxonomy): Eukaryota > Viridiplantae > Streptophyta > Magnoliopsida > Malpighiales > Euphorbiaceae > Cnidoscolus > Cnidoscolus chayamansa. Next base: position 13,444 of record CAOGCB011206497.1, on the reverse strand, counting down.
GCTATTCTTATAAACAAGGCCTGCTCTACCATGAAGACAGACTCTATGTAGGGAGTACAGGGCCTCTCAGGCGGCAGCTACTCCATATCTACCACAATTCTCAGCTTGGAGGACACTCTGGCATCAACGCCACTTACCAAAGGCTTCACAGACATTTCTCTTGGGGTGGAATGTTCAAGGAAGTAGTTCAATGGGTGCGACAATGTGACACATGCGCCAAATGCAAGACAGAACACTGTCCTTCCCCAGGGTTACTACAACCTCTGCTGATACCCACTAATGCTTGGCAACAGCTCTCCATGGACTTCATTGAGAAATTGCCTAAATCAAAAGGGAAGGACACAATACTAGTAGTGGTATGTCGCCTCACTAAATATGCTCATTTCATTCCCCTTCACCATCCCTTCACAGCCTCTTCTATTGCTAAAGTTTTCTTAGACAACATCATCAAACTACATGGCATGCCGACAACAGTCGTCTCGGATAGAGATAAGGTATTTACTAGCCTATTTTGGAGAGAATTGTTCCAACTTTTAGGAGTAACATGGGCACACAACTCATCTTACCATCCTCAAACAGATGGACAGACAGAGCGAGTGAATCAATGCTTGGAAGGATATTTGAGATGCCTTTCCTTCCAAAAGCCTCATTCTTGGGCTAAATGGTTACCCCTGGCAGAATGGTGGTACACTACCACTCACCACACCAGCTTGAAAATGTCACCCTTCCAAGCTTTATATGGCTACTAGCCTCCAGCCCTTATTCTAGTGCCCAGCCAAGACTGCAAGATGGAGGCAGTGTAAATGAAATAGCATGTGAGGGAAGAATTTGTTATATGGCCATTAGTTCTCGTCTCAGATCCTGTGATCGGGTGAATTCTGCCATTCTCACCAGGAAGGATGCTCTGATACCAGTTTGTTATGAAGTAAACGGAAAAACTTAGAGAAATGGAAAATTGAGTAGGAAAAGATGGGAAATCACAGACTGTGATCGACTGAAACTTTCATTCAATAATTCTCTGCCCTTTCATTACAGTTTATGCATTTATTTATAATGGAATGAACATTCTAGAGAATCTGTAGTAACAGAATTGCCCATGTGCAGGAGGAGCTGGATTAAGCTGTGGGTTGTTGAGCAACAGAAGGAAACACGCCAGGGAACCCTGCTAGACCTTCGGAAAGGAGAAGGAAGAAGACTGAAACTCGTCGTTTAAGGCTACTGCGCACCGTATTGATAGAGGTGAGTCCTTTTTATTGAAACGCCCCGTTTTACTACAAAACACCCCGTTTTACTACAAAACACACCGTATCATTAATGGTTGTCAAAGAAATGCATAATGACGTCACAGACAGATGGTAAAGGAAAAACAATCTAAGTTTCATCACAAAAAGATAGTCTTTTAGCTTTTTATTTTAGGAAATTTACTAGTTAATTCTTGTGGTTTAGTAAAATTAATTATTTAGTTTATGTGTTTTAAAAAATACAATAAATAGCTCTTATCTTTTAAAAATTGTTAACTATTTAATTCTAATAACTAAAATGTCCTTATTTCTAATTATCCTATATAATTTCAATATAACTATTAAATCATTGTAATTTCAAAATCAAAGTTATTTAGTCCGTGTAATTTCAAAAGAACAACTTTTTAGTCTCTAAAATTATCGAGAGGAATGTTATATACTATAGATGTAGGGGGATTAATAGGAGGGAGATATGATTAGAATTGGAGGGAACTATGGTTGATCTAGTTAAAAATTAGTTAGAAAGCAGTTACTAAACTACTATATAAATAGAAGTTGTGTATTTAAAAATATCAATCAAGAATTCAGCTAAACAATCACTCTTCTCATCTAATCTTTCTATTCTCTTCTCACCTATTCTCTGTTCTCTTCTCATCTACTCTAATTTTCTATTTCTCATCTCTATTCTTTCTCTCTCTCATCCCTATTTTCTATCATCAATCCTTATATGTAACAATTGGTATTAGAGCTATTAGATTAGTGGGTAATTATTGGAAATTGCTTCCATGGAGTTGCATCTATGGCAAATCAATAGTAATCTTCCAAACCATGTTTCTTTTGTTCTTCTCCCTCTTCCTCTGTTCCTTCCTTCTTTTTTGAAATTCTCTCTCTAAACTCTCTATCTTGAAATTCTTCTTCTTCTTTCTTGAAATTCTCTCTCTAAATTATGTATCTTAAAATTTTTTTCTCCTTCTTTCTTGAACTTCTTTGTCTCTAAACTGTCCTCTTTCCCTTCTTTATTTTTCTCCTTCTTTCTTGAATCTCTCTACTTCTTCTTCCTTTTATTTTCCCCTAATTTCTATTTTCTTGATTTTTCCTTAAAATTTTTACTTCTTGATCTCTTTTTCAAGAACTGTGTCTTTATTCTTTTATTTCTTGAAGTTCTTAAAACCTTTTTCTACTTTCTTCTTTCTTTTGTTTTTGGTTTCTAGTTATTCCTTCTATTTTATCTACTTGAAGTTCTCACTTTTTGCGATTCAAGAAGCTTGTTTCTTGAAATTTCAATCTAGGGGTTTTGCTGAAATTGGTATTCTTTTCTGCAAATTTCCTTAACATGGTTCTGAACCCTTTTCTTAAAGTTCTTGTTTCCTCCATAATTTTTCTTTGAAACAAAATAGAATCACATTTTCAGATCGTGTAAATATAATTTCAGGAACAAAAGCTAATGGATTTGGAACAAAGAATTTGTGAAACTATTGACAGAGCATTTAAAAGATTAAAGGAGAGTTGGGATAAAAGATGGCAGAAGTGGGGAACATCATCTCACGAGAAAATAGGAAAATTGGGAGATTCAATTCAAAGAAATATGAAAAATGTGACAATAGATTCAAATAAAGGAATAATTGATACACAAATGTTGAAATTAGAAGAGGAGCAAGTGAAAATTCATGTTCCACTCGCTGCTGCTTCTATCAAAGAGAATTCAGAAGTGCCTACAACCAAGAGGTAGATGTTAAGGCCCATACTTGCAGCCAAGATGTGGTTATTAGGACTCATACCGCTAACCTGAAGATTTTCAGTTGTGATATTATAGAAAAACAACCCAGGATGATTTTTAATGGTGATAAGATAAATGAAATGTGGCCTCAATTAATGAATGCAGAAGGTGAACAAATAGATGTTATTTCCATCACTGATGATGTGCTAAAAGCTGACCAAGTTTTACTTACTTTGGGGCATTATTTTTGCTACTTAAAATTCTCATCATTGGATGACTCAATGGTAATCAAGGATTATGAGATCTATTTTGAGTTTCATTGCTATAAGTTGGGGTGGTTTTCCTCTAAATTGCACTTCTCATAGAGGATGAGTACAAGAAATGGCTGAGAAAAAAAATGAAATTGAATTTTTGTCTTTGGAGGTAGAAGGTTGGAAGTGGCATATCGTTTGCAGCCTCCCTCAACAGCCATTATTCACTTTGTTTTCCATGTATCCTTGCTTAAGGAGAATATAGGAGAGCAGCAGGTTATTACAGTGAAGCAATTTCTTGATTTTGTGTCTTATTGGGGTCAAGAAGACCCTCATAGGGAGGGTATTGTTACACACTATAGATGTAGGGGGAATAATTGGAGGGAGATATGATTAGAATTGGAGGGAACTATAGTTGACTTACTAAAAAATTAGTTAGGGAGCAGTTACCAAACTTCTATATAAAATAAGAAGTTATGTATCCAAGAATATCAATCAAGAATTCAACTAAACAATCACTCTTCTCACCTAATCTTTCTATTCTCTTCTCATCTACTCTAATCTTATATTTCTCATCTCTATTCTCTCTCTCCCATCCCTATTTTTTGTCCTCAGTCCTTATATGTAATAAGGGACTAAATAGTAAACAATCTATTAAAGACATGAATTATCATGGGAGAGTAGCAGGTTGTTACAGTGAAGCAATTTCCTGATTTTGTGTCTTATTGGGTCAAGAAGACCCTCATAGGGAGGGTATTGTTACACACTATAGATGTAGAGGGATTAATAGGAGGAAGATATGATTAGAATTGGAGAGAACTATCTTAGTAAAAAATTAATTAGGGAGCAGTTACTAAACTTCTATGTAAAATAAGTTCTGTATCCAAGAATATCAGTCAAGAATTCAACTAAACATTCGCTCTTCTCATCTTATCTTTCTATTCTCTTCTCATCTACTCTAACCTTATATTTCTCATCTGTATTCTTTCTCTCTCCCATCCCTATTTTTTGTCCTCAGTCCTTATATGTAATAAAGGATTAAATAGTAAACAAATTCCATCATATGCAACAATACACTGGAATGGAAAAATGGTTACAAGTGATGACGGTTATGAGTATTATGGGGGTCAATTCAATGATGGGTTCACGCACTATGAATGAACTTATACCTTTGTAACAGTAAGGTATGTGAACTTTAATTTGTAACATAAAAGTACACGAACTTGTTATGTTTTTCCATGAAAGTACATGTGACTTATTATAGTCATTTTTGCAGGTTATAAGATGACATGTCCCTTCTAGCTTGGCACACTTTCTCACTTTTTAATTTCTCTATCTTCCAAGGTGAAAGACCTCTTCCTCTCTCCCTTTAAAAAACTTTCTTTTCCTTACTAGATCTAAACCTAGAAACCAAAAAAGCTTCCTCTTCCTCTTCCTTTCTACATCTAACGGAAAAAAAAGCAGCACCTCATCTTGCTCCCTCTCATTTTGGCCGCACCTCATCTTCCTCTCCTTCTTCCTTTGTCTTCCATTTTTAGAGTCTATTGTTCCTACTCTTTGTGTTTTTTTCTTTGTTATTGATTTAGAGAGGAAGAGAAAGAGGGAGCTTTTTTGGTTCTAGATCTACATCTAGAAAGGAAGAGGAAGCTTTTTAAGAGAGATAGAAAGAGGTCTTCTATCTTGAAAGAGAGAGACAAAAACTGAAAGCAGTGTGTCATGCTAGAAGGGTACACATCATCTTATAACCTGCAAACTAGCTATAATAAGTCACAAGTACTTTCATGGGAAAACACACAATTCTATATACTTTTATACTACAAATTAAGGTTCATGTATCTTACTGTTACAAAGATATAATTTCATGTATGATGGATGAAATTTACCCGTCCATTGATAGAAAATCTAAGTTGGTGTTGGAAATTTGTCAGGTAACTCTACTCTTTATGTAGTTTAGAGAAGAACAAAATGAAATAGAATAGAAAATAATAGAGAAGAATAGAGAGGAATAGATTAGAAGAGAAGATTGAAGCAGAATAGGTAGAATAGAAGAGAGATGGAGATTGTTTGGCAAATTTTTCTTATGCTTTCTCATTTCTAGATCATGCTACTTATAGTAGTATGTGCTGGAGTTTGTTACAACAAACTCTCCCTCCAATATTCTCTTTCCTGCCAGCTCATTATAACTACTTTATATGCACATGTTTGCTATACCACATGCTTATTTCTGCTATTCTATTTGCTATTTCTGCTCCCTACATCTTCTATATGTAACAATTTGGCGTAGGAAACATGTAAATGTGTGAATAAAGCATGTGCATGAGAATCTAGTTAGTTAGTGGTGAGCTGGTAGGGGAGAGAGGAATTGGTGGGTAATTCAAATTGTAAACCACACTACTTATAGTAGTGTGGTTATTCATTGAAGAAGGCAATCATAATATTTTTGCCAAACACTCCCATCTTACACTCTCTTCTCTTCCTCTAATATCTGAATTTCTACTTCTTTCTTCTATATCTTCTCTATTCTTTTCTATCCTATCATTCCATTCTTAGCTTAGGTGTGACATAATTGAAGTTCACAAACTAATCTAATAACTAATTTACATATACAAAATTAAAAATACAGTAAAAATTAACAAAATAAATATTTTATAATACTTTATCAATTTTGAAGGAGAGAACTTGAAGCAATGCAGAGAGAAAGAGAGTAGAGTGATAGTCGCATTATCTCTTGTGTACACATCTAGTCTTATGCCAGTGTGGAGATTCTTCTGCACTATCATAAGACGCTACTTCAAATAGCGTCCAAGCATTTTTGCTTTAAAATTAAAGCCAGATGCAACTTTAAGTTGCTTCTTGCACATATTTAGATAAAAAAATAAAAAAAATAGCTACACACGATTTGTAATTGCATCTAGCAAAAAATTACCATCAATTGGTAAATATTTCACAGCTCACCATCATTTGGTAAATAAAAATTATGGTAAAAAACCCTAGAAATTAAATAGGAAGTCCACAACCGTCTATTTCTAAAGTGCTATAGATATTTTATGCTGCTAAATATCCTAATCAAATCTTTCTTTCATCACAAATACCAAGCTGCACAAGACAAGGCAGGGGGAAATTTATACGGGGTTTTTTATTTTAAAAAATTATTGCTCTCAATAAGTAACATTAACGTGTCCAGGCCACCTGTTATTCACTAATAAAAAAAAAAGGGTTATTATGCGCAATTCATGCATCTTTTGGTAGCTTCAAAGTCTGATTTTGGTATTAGACAATCGAAAGAAGAGCCTCCTCTCATGGATTGATAAGCAGACTTGACTTGACCAAATAGGAACGAAACTAAAAAAGCAACCTTTTAATAAGAATAAGGTGAAGCATGCAAATTGCATAGTTTAGATAAGATTATGGATATGTTGAACATATGGAAAGCTAGGTTTAATTAGATCTCTACAATTTCATCTGTTTGAAAGAGTTCATTTCCTTAGTGCTTGCAAAATATGTAAAAACCATTCTAACTGGAGATGCTTTTATTTCTTCCACTGAAACTAGAAGTTGATAGCACATTGTGTAACTATTGCAATATCATAAAACATTAGTATTACTACCTTGGACGTCCTCAATTCATTCACTGCCATGCGAAGAGAATCATCTGATAATATCAATCGTGATAGTGCCCCTGTGCTTAACCTGTAGGAGTGCGATTATCAAATCATCCATCAAACTCGATGAACAATGTAGTTCAAAGCCTAAATAGGAAAAGAACTTTCTTTCTAATCAAGCAAACAAGGAATAGGACAAATAATTTTCAATAAGAAAAAAATCTTCACCATTCAAACTATGGTTTATATAAGAATCACAAGAAGGAAAATCCTAAAGGGGGCAAGCAAGTTATATAAGCAAATAAAGGAAAGGAACTTGCATAATTGAAAGTTTTAAGATCATTTACCCCAGAAATTTTGCTGCTTCTGATATAGAACCCTCAACAGCAAAGACTAAATCCAGCAACGCCTGCATTCCCTACATTAAAAAGTATTACAACATTATCACGCTTAGTCAATAAAGAATGCATTCCAAGTGGAGAAGGATGAAAAGAAAGCGAAGAAACATCACGTACCAGAACAAACTTAGGATTATTAGGCCCAATTTGCGGACCGCAATCTGTCCCTCTAATGGTCGACTTAGGAGGAAGAATTTGAAGAAGCTCAGGAGGCGGCGAATATGCATCAAGATTCAGTGTGTTCCTGACTAGCTCAAAGTTAGCACAGCAGAATAGAAAACTAAACTATTGTTCATATCATTACGAGAAAGAAAAAAAAAAACCAAAAAAACAAAGAAGAAGAAAAGAAAAAGACCAATAAACACCTTTGAGGGCTAAGAGTGTGCGCAAGCGTTTTAAAGCCGACGCTCGATTCTTGTGCTGAGAACGGTCCTCAACAGCCTGAATTATGTCATTTGGACAAAAGAACAAACATGTAGTATGCATTATGAACAATGGAATTTTTCAATCAGCAAACAGTACGATGAAACTCAGACCTGAGAAATAATACCGGTGGGGAGGTGTTTGAGGCGGACGGCGGACTCCCGCTTGTTGCGGTGCTGCCCACCAGGGCCGGACGCCTTGAATGTGTTCATCTCGCACTGTTTCATGAGTTCCTCATCAGTTAATTCCAAATATTTGCTTGCAATTGCACTACTAGCATCGCTGCGAGTAAAGCAACGCAGTTGAAATTGTGGGCGCCTGCTTGTTATGGTTGTCGTATTTGTACTGTTACAGAAGAAACTGTGCCGATAATTGCCCATAATACCGCCATTATTTGTGCTTCTGCTTGTGCTTCTGACTGCAAATTTTAGAAGAAAAATAGTTTTCCATGCCATCTGAGTTGTCATTGCCATTCTGTAAGATTAATGGACTCAAATGTGATGGACAGAAAGTAGTTTTAAACGCTCCAAATCATTTTTATATTTTTAATCTTATTAGTCGATTAGTTTAGTTGGTTTTGAGTTGCTTAAACCATTTCTAAATCTTATAAATCATTAAATTATTAACTTTTTATTATTTAAGTTTTTAATAAACAATTAACTAGTTTTACTTTTTAATGTATAAAGAGCATGGTTCTTTTTTCCGCCAGCTCTACTTTGAGGAAAAAGGCACTTGCTCTCCAATTTTATTGTAAGGGGAAATTTTCAATAATTTGTCAAATTCTTGTATATCTCTGTTGAAAGAAGCATCATCTCAGGAAGCGAAAGAAACTCTTTTCTCCATGAAGCCATGGAAAGCCTTGAGAGCATATGGCTTCCAAGCGGGTTCTTCCAATGGAATGTTGTAGGTGCTGAACTTATGAGGGAAACAAAAGAAGTCATCAATGGCAAAATTCTGGAAAACAATATGAATTAGACAATACTAAGCTTGATACCCAAAGTTCCTACGCTAGATACCATGGCTCAATTTCATCCCATCAAAGAAGTCTCTGTACAATTCCCTACAAGATTGTCACCAAGGTCCTAATGAACACAATCAAGCCCCTCATGTCCAGGCTTGTGGGGAAGGAGCAGGGAAGCTTGGTATCTGGGAGATTAATTACAGACAACATCATCGCAGCTCAGGAAGTGTTCCATTGGATAAAACAAAAGAAGGGTTCAAAGGGTTTCATGGCTATTAAAATTTATTTGGAAAAAGCTTACAACCGGTTAAGTTGGAGGTTTGTGGAAGACACATTGCAAGATGCAGGGTTTCCTCCATTGTTGGTTCAATCTGTAAGTAATTGCTTATGCACTTCGTCCATGCAGATTAACTGGAATGGAGAGTTGACAGAACTCTTCTCCCCAGGTCGTGGAGTCAAACAAGGTGACCCCTTATCTCCAAACATTTTTGTCCTTTGCCTCGATCATCTGGCACAAGCAATCAGAGAATTGGTGAACAATGGCAAGTGGAAAAGCATCCCCATTAGGAAGACAGTGCCTCACATTTCTCACCAAATGTTTGCAGATGACCTTCTGTTATTCATGGAGGCAAGCATAACACAAGCAAAAGGTCGCGCAAAATGTCCTTGATCTGTTTTGTGAGAATTCAGGACAGAAAATTAACCTACAGAAATCTAAGATCCTCTACTCCAAGAACGTTAGGCAACAACTATGCAAGCACATATGTCAGGAACTTGAGATACCAGAAACACACGATCTAGGGAAGTATTTGGGTGTTTGGGTGTCCCAATCAACCACACGAGAATTAATAGAGATACGCACTCATACCTTGTTGACAACATCAGAAATAAACTCATTGCATAGGAAGGGAGTTGTCTATCTCTCGCTGGAAGAATCACCCTAGCGAAATCAGTGCTTGTTGCCATCCCATCCTTCACCATGCAAACTGGAGTGATACCTAAAACTACTTGCCTCGAAGTGGAAAAGCTCATCAGGTGATTTTTATGGAGGGCAAAGGACAACGAAAGGAGGGTTGCACTAGTTAATTGGGCCAAAATTCAACTTCTGGTGGAGAAGGGGGGATTAGCTATTAGAAATATGGAGTTACTCAATAACACTCACCTTCTCAAGGCAAGCTGGAGGTTGCTGACAGAAAGGGATACACTTTGGGTGGAACGTTTGAGCAAAATACATGATTTAATGGGGTTAGAGCTACGAGATCAACCCAAAGTCTCTAATTGTTCTAGTTTTTTTAGAGCTATCGTGAAGAACTGGCCAAATTTGAAACATTGTTCCAGATGGGACCTAGGTGACGACACCAAAACTTGTTTCTGGGATAACTATTGGCTCGATGATGAGACTCGATTAGCAGATGTGTCTTTACTGCCAATTCCTCCAAGCTGGTTGAAGCACTCGGTGTGCATATACACCTCCTCCAATGGTCAATGGAACTAGCCCTTACTGGAATGATTCCTCCCGATAGACACTATCAGTCTAGTAGCAATCACGATCCCACTTGAAGTTAGCTTCGATGAAGACACCTATCAGTGGAAACACTCGACTTCATGTGCTTTTACTATCAAAAATGCTTACCAAATTCTTAGTCAGCAGCATAAGGGAACCAACCGACACATAATGACATTTGGAAAGCTATATGGAACTGGAAGGGAGCATAATGAGTTAGAGCATTTTTGTCACTTTTAGAGCATGGCAGGTTACTCATAAACATTGAGAGAAAGAGGAGACATATGTCCACAGAGGACTTGTGCTTGCTATGCAACCAAGAACAAGAATCTAGATTTCACATCATGTGGGATTTCTCTTTCAGTTCTGAAATTTGGAGCAAGATTAAACAGAAATGGGGGTTGTTGTTACATGAGAGATACAATACAGACTAGCGAGTATGGTTTGGAGCAAACATTTCCAGTGGTCAAATGTGCTCTACCCTGGAGTACCATTTTTGGGTTAACGTGTTTGGCTATATGGAGAGCAAGGAACAATCTAGTCTTCCAAGGGGAACCCTTATTGTGCCAAAGTTTGTGTGAGCTTATCGGGTTAAATAGTGTTGGTTCAGTCGCTCTGTCTAACATACCACTATGTGGAAAGAGTGGTAGACCGGTTCCAACTAATATAGATCGTCTGGTCTATTGAGAGTCATCTCCTGAACTGTGGATTAAAATAAACTCAGACAGGGCAGTACATAAGAATGGGAAAACAGCTTGTGGAAGTATCATGCATAACTTCAGAAGTGACTAGTTAGGAGGGTTAACAACCAATTTAGGGGATGTGACAACCAAGTAGTAGTTAGTACACTAATAAAACAACACCACCCCTTCCCTGGGTTCTCTACAACAGTTCAAGCAATTGAGTGCTTGCTTAGGAGGAATTGGGAAGTTAGAATCCACCACATTTACAGAGAAGCCAATAGGTGCGTGGACTGGTTGGCAAGATACGCCATTTCAATTCCAATTAGAGTACATCAGCTTCATACTGCTCCAACAGAGCTTAAAAATCTCCTTCTTTACGATGTACTAGGGATTTCCGCCCATAGTAGTTAACTATTAGTGCAATAGTTTAGTTAGTTGTTATTTATGTTGACCAAAAAAAAAAGCATGGTCCTTTCATTAAAAGTATAAGGAAATTAATCATAACTTCATGGGAAAATGATGATATGGATTACAAATTTTAATTAAAAAGTATAAAATTAAACTCAAAATAATTTTAAATTTAGTAGTTCAAAAAATGGTGCAAATTAATTTAATTATTGAATTGGTTCAACTTATTAGAATTATTAAAATAAAAAATATGGTTTTTTTTATCAATATCTCTAAAAAAACAATTTATATATTATATTAAATACAATGTTCATTTTAAATTATTCATTCTAAATAAAATAACTACAACTATAAATTCCAATTAAATTGAGTTTAACAGTAACACCCTCTATCTATGCCCATGAAGACTCGAGTAAGATGCATATTGTCTATCTTGTTGTTGTGCATAGTTTTCTTTTTTGTTATGAATATTTTATTTTTATAACTTTTTAATTTTATTAAATTAAAAAAGACATAATTTTTCCTATATATAAGGGCACTTAAATAAGTACATCTATACCTATTGCAAATATACATAACTGCATCCATAGTCAAAATAAATTTTCTAAACAAAACAGCCATGCACATACTTACACATACACACACACTTGGACATCACCTAAACTTATTACCTAAACTCAAAATTCATTCACTCTATAATCTCCTTTCAATTTTATAGAATCTTTAGGAGATATTTAGTCAAGTTTGGCATAAGAAACCACTTAAAATTCCCCTCCCAAGTTATAGCAAACCAGAACACAACCAATAATTTTTCTTTCAAAATCCTGCATATATACAATTTTGATCCAACTTGAATCAAACTTTTCCCCAATAAATTTAGGTTCCGGTCACTTATTCACAAACCCTAAGGTGTTATGCAACCTCCAAATCAATTAGAATAGAACATAATTCAATAGAAACAAAAAAATATCAAGCAAATGAACTCTGTGCTTATTTTCTTTGGCTCTTCTTGCTGTATACTACCCCTTAGAATGTTAGGAAGATGTTTTGATGTTAGGACATTCGAAAATCTTGCCAAAATTGATGGTTTGCAAACTTAGATGGAGAATGCCTATGGTGAAATGTGCAGGAATTTTAGTTGCCCGATTTGGAGAGATGAAGAAACAGCTGGTATTTTGCTCCTTTATTCTTTTCTGTACTCTCTTTTTAATGTTGAATGACATATATAGAGTTGGGATGATTTTGGGCAGCACCTTGGATGGCTTGGATTGGTTTTGTCTTTTAAATTTTTAGTAATTCTTCATAGGCATACTTAACTCTTCCTACTTCTATATTTCACCACCATTTAAGATTCTTGTAAATTGACCTCATAAGCTTTATTTTTGTGTTATTTAAGTTCTATAATATATAATATGATATTACATGTTGTATAACTATAATGTATCACATAATTTGATATTATTATAGTATGTAATATTAATTTATATTATAAGCTTATATAAAATATGAAAAAAGTTAAATGTCCAGAGCATAACTGAAGAGGAAAACACACAGAGTCAAAGATAAAGGAATAAGAGAGAACTTGTATAGGAGAATGAGAATTCAAATTTCTCTAAGACAAGAAATGAAGATATTTTTCGTGAAAGATGTAAATATAGATAAAAAAAAGAAATAGATGAAGATGTGTAAAGTGATTAAATTAGCATAAAAAGTAGAACCTCGTATTCAAACTTGTAATTATTAATAGATGAGACAAATTATAATTTTTAAATGAAATTCTATTAGGAAAAGCTATAAAAACAACAAGGGGAGTAAAAATAAATTTTTAAGTGAATAAAATTACTCTTATGAATTATGAATGACCCATTGAATCATATTTAATATGGATTTACTGAAAGGTTAATATGAGTTTATAATTTTATATATTCCACTTTAATCAGCATCAGAGTACAATTATATATACTTATACAGATCCTACAAACTAGGAACAACATGCGATAATTGAGTCCTTGATGAAAACAACTTCTGATGTAGAATTATCCTTTTGCAACCGTATTAGCTGTATTAGCCTTATCATCCTCCCTCAAGATGGATGGTCTTGTAGATAGTCCAATATGGCTTGTGAATGTTTGAAATTTGGTGCGGGCTAATGGCTTTGTGAGACAGTCAGCCAATTGATCAGTTGAGGAGATGGGAACAACTCGTAGCCTACCATTTTGCACTTGCTCACTGATGAAATGGTATTCAATTGCAAGA
>CAOGCB011206104.1:0-24159 GCA_948266635.1 Cnidoscolus chayamansa | reverse complement strand
GTTCATTAAAGATTTTGATCGGTAAGGCAGTTTATATATCCAATTTTTTTTCTTTTTTGGTATTCCCTCGCTGTAGCCTAGAAAGATGGACAACTTTCAGTTAGACAAAACAAGAAGCAAATGGACACATTATTTATTTTCATCACAAATTTTGATAGAGCTTTCAGTATCATCATAACATAGTGTTTTCATGGAAGATGAACTGGCACAAGTAGTTACCTCTTCAGAGAGATATTGAGGAGCAATTCCACTGATGCGGCTGATAACATGATCCACATTGGCAGTGACCTTATGTTTGAAGTCAACGGGGTTCATATTACCCCCTCCAGCCTGTGCCATAGGCATCCCAAGTGGTCTTCTCCAAGACCAAGACAGCAGCTCATCTCGGAAAAACATTGCTAATTGATGCCATAAATGTTGGCTTTGCTGCCACGTTGAAAATTTAACAAATTACCATCAGAAAGGTTTATCCATTTAAGCTGACTTCTTGATCGAACTGAAATCTAACAACTCACCTTAGGTGAAACCACAGCCTGTGCTGCTGCACACATAGCAGACACAATAAGCCCTTCAACTCCGAAATGAGAGAAAAATGCCTGCATGTTCCTTGTTAGACGAAAAGGTACTGGTTCATTAAACTCGATCATCCCATTGGAATCATATGCAGGGTGAAAATCTGTCTGAAAAATTTTCCCCGTGTTCTTGGCAAATAATATCTTATTTGGAGACCTCCCTCCTATTTGAAGCATGAATGACATGAAACTTGAGAGTGCCAACTGGATGGCAAATTGTTTTTTAAAAGCCCACATATGATTGCCACTCAGCAGGGTCTTGTACATGTACTGAGAAAAGATGCTGTCAGTCACAAGAGTTTTTGTTATTTCATTATAAGCTTGGTGACGGAGATCTACAACAGTCTCGGGAGATATTTGCCCAGATATAGCTTGGTTTAATTGCTCCTTGAAGTAGGTAATTGGGAGATCGGCCTCTCGGTCATTCCTTGCACAATGGTTCTCATAGACTTCAAGGAAAGTGCTGTACATTAGATCATCTTCAACCATGCGAACCTATTCACACAACACTGTGCTCAGAAGAACATTTAGATAGGCTCTGCTGTGCATTGAAATGCAAAGGTCAGCAGATAAGGAAAATAGAATATACTTGGTGGGTCCATCATATTTGACGTCCTGTTTTGATCATACTTCATTTCGGAGGAATGAGAAAATGCACAGTACAAACCCATTTAATATTTTAGAAATGTCAAGGTAAAGAGTTGTCGAAGGCAGATTTTATTACCTGGGACCAAACAGGAATGATAATTGGTGTGTGAATACATATGTGTCGACGTCTTGATTCTTTGTGCTTATCAAACATCTGGTTCATAACACGGAAAAGCTGCAATATGCGTTCATCACTTCGGGCATTAGGTGTCAAAGATGTCTGAACAATAAAATGGCGTTGTGAGCCATCAGAGCCAATCAAAGTCAATCGCCGGAAGCTGCTTCCATGCCTTCTCACAATAGGAATGTCAGCTCCAACTCTATCTAACTTAACTGTATGGTCTGGTGCAATTTCCTGGAATAGGATTATATAGGTTCATAAGAACAATATTTCCTTGAAAGATCTAATACAACAAAATCTGTTCAGTTAGTAGGCTCAAAATTAGAGAAGGTTCAGAAGGCAATAGATAGGTTGCAAGTTCCAGCAACAAATTAGCATTAGCTCCCAGATTCATTTATCCATACCATGCAAAAAGTTCATGGGTCGCTAAGTGCAAAAACAAAATCCAAAAAAATACCTGATCACTAAAATATTGTCCGGGAACCTCTACATCAACAACATGGAAATCACGCAACACCCTGCTTTCTTCTTCAAGCTTCAAGACGGCAGGAAATCTGTCCTCAACGTTGCTCTGAAGAACATTTTTCCAATGTTTCAGTCGCTCAGTAAGTTCAGAAAGGGTGGCAGGGAAGGTAACTGTACTTTCTGGATCAAGATCCCGCTCAAAATCCTGCTTGTATTCTCTCACAAAATCAACATGCTTGTTCACAGCATCAGCCGAGAAGCAAGCCCTGCAAACTCCAGAAAGCTCCTTCTTGAGAGATTGAGGAACTTCGGCTGTAGTCGCAGTAGGATACTTGTAACAGCGGTGGAGCAGAGCATTAACCACAGCAAGAAGTCTCTCCTCCGGCAAAGTAACAAACCGTGAACCAATTTCTGTGAGCAAGATCTGCAAAATTGGAATTTTAGCCTAAACCATGTAGTTGGTAAAGTAATGAACATGATATAGAGAATACATGATGATATTGAAAGTCATTCTCCTTTATATAATAGGAAACAAATAACATATAAATACAGTATCAAGCCAATGGAGCAAAAAACAAATAATCATTCTTCTTTTGCCTGTGTTCCCAGTCAAAATTATACTGGCACAAGAAATGCAAGAATTATTGTTGCACAAAGGAATCTAGCGGAGCAAGCTTCACCTCAAGTTCACTGGCCAAATTAGTATGTTTGCTTCTAAGAGCCTCCATTATGTCCTTCGCAGCATCAAAAGCACTGGCAGCAGAAGCAACAAATCCCGGAGCACCACGCCGTAATGAATTTTGACCACTATCATTGATAGTTGAAGAATTTTGTTGCAAAGGTTGATCATTCCCATGGACACTGCTCTCAACTACTGTGGCTGCAGGCCTTTCAGGTTCCTGAGAGTTTCCACCATCATGAGACCCAATTCCGCTACCAGGTTCCTGAGAGTTTCCACCATTATGACTCTGTACCCTTGCATTTCCATCAGCTAATCCAAGAGAACCAGCCCCAGCCCCAGATGCATTTTGCTGCAGTCTTTGCTGAGCCATTGCCAGTCGGCCTAGTTCAGATTTGTTGGCAACATCACGACGCTCAAGCAAATATGTACGGAGCCAGTAATACAAAGCCTAGAATTTGTAGATGGGGAAAATGTCAATAAGTGTTATGAGAAACAAACCTCGTATTAGTTAATCCACTAACCAAATGTGAGAGACATCTCTACCTGTGGATACACAGTGGCAATCTTCAACAAAACAAGTTTGCAGTGAGGTGCCTCTGCCCTCTGTAAGGAAAGTAATAGTTGTGGAATCCAAGAAAGCCAAACCCAGTGGGGTATTTGGTCCAAGTACTTATCAAACGCCCTCCCCACAGGTTCATTGGGTGTATCAAAGCTCAGAAGATACAAAACCCGAGCTAGATGGCTTCTGGAATTGGAAACACCAAACTTGATACCTTGAAGAAAGCAGCTAACTGCATATTCCAGCCAAATCTCATCGTGGGTTTCTTTAAAAGCCTGAGAAGTTAGATAACAAATCAGTAAGATATATATAGCAACATCGATGACACGAGAAGTACGTAAAAATAATACCATATCACAATAGTTTCCCCAGCTTATCCATCCTTTTGGCAAATTTTTGAAGAGACTGATGGCGTTGGAATATGCAATATTAGCACTTTCAGAGTCACCGAGTTTTAACAGAAAATCCCCCTTGAGACGAAAAATCTCAGCTTTATGTTTCACAGGAAAATATTCCAAGTTAGTGCTGTTGATCAAATTGAGACCACTTGTAAGCTCTCCCTTCATCTCTAAATAAGCTTTTGCTTGCTCTCTTATCTTGATAAAGGCTTCCTGAAAACATGGAAAAAAAAACAATGAGCAATTGACTCGAGGAAAAAAATAATAAAGATCATTAACTGTTTCTTAGTTAACAACAAGAACCAACTAACCAAGTTGAAGTGGAAAACTAGTTAACACAACAAATCATATGAATTATTGATATTGTATTTCAGAAGTGCTCTATTTATTATCAACACCTCCATCTCTTGTACTGGTCAAATTGCCCCTTGCTATCCAACTCATTCTTGAAGTGAGAACTACATAAAATATAGATGTACTCATGATAAAACTCAGGGCCCTTGTTCTCTCGACTCTTTCATTTTATCAGTATTCAGCTGAATAAAGTATCTCATATAGGTATTAGTAACCAATCTAAATACAAAAATTAACCATCCAACTAAGAATTTTAAACTACATATTAAATGCTGATGCTGATCTTAAGAATATAAATTGGAAGAGTCACATCACACTGTTGAATAATGATATAACCTATCAAAAGAAAAGAAGCTCAAGATTTCCAAATTCTCAAAAAGAAAACCACCTCCTACTTTCAAATTCCCAAAGACAGAATTCTATATACCTGCACTTCCATGGTTGAATGGCCATACATCTTCTCGAGAATTATCACACAAACATCATGAAGGCCTTGCGTACGAGCAATATGAGCAAGCTTATTGACATTCCACGCTTTATCACGATAACCAAGGTGATGTAGTTGTGAATTTGTAGTGCCAAAATCCTTGAACGCATCAATGACAACGTTATAGATTTCGTTCCTCCACTGCAGCAAATCATACCAAACAGACATGTTATCCCATTCATTTGGCGTTCTTAGTCTCCAAGTCTCAAGAATGTCCTTGAGATCTGCATAAAGATTTCCATGCACCCCAACAACAGAACTGCCAGAAAGTTTGTTTCCATTGGCAATATCCACCAGAATTCGAGCAGACTCTTGAACTTCGACCAGCTGCTGGAACTGCTGTAGAAGAGGGATCCTAGCATGAACAGACATTTCAGGCAACTGCCACCAATGTTCTAATGCAAGATCAACACCTTTCCCCACTATGTTTTCAGCCTCTCCAACACCATTTGCATTTCGTTCATGAAGAGCAGAAAAGGACTGAATCAGACGAAATTTTGGAGTTTCTTCAACCTGAGCTTTGGGAAAGACATGATCCTTCATATATGTCCAATCAGGTAATTTCCAAACGGTATCAAGAAGAATTTCATAATTTTCAACACTTTTACCGAAGTCAACTAAGGCATCCCACTGACTGAGCTGGCTTGCACAATAAAGCCACTGTTCTTCCCAAAGACACATCTCAGCTTTTGGTACTGTATTGTTATATGTGCCTTGAGTTGCCTTAACCATAGCCTGGTAAAAGAGGCTTTGAGCACGCTGCCAATAACCATGTTGAACCAGTGAAAGTCCAGCTCTGGTTTCTGCTGTGATTGACCTTTTCTTCCACAAACCACATCGCATATCTTCTTCATTTAGCAAACGATAAAGCTCAGCCAGTGACTCAGAGCACTTTGAGTCATTCATAAACAGCATGACATGACTTTCCAGTAAAGCCAGGGCAATGTGCCATGCATTGTAAGTCTTCCCAATATATTTAATAAGTTCACTCGGCATCCGAGGTTGAGGGTGGCTCAATTGAAGGCCTTCTAGAAGTGCTTGCACAACATTTGGTCTGCTGGCTTGTTGCTTCTTGTGATAATCTTTGGATAGGAGGGTAATCATCGGTTTAGCTAATGTCACCTGTTCTTCCTTCTGCAAGGTCACCCAGACAATGGGAAATACCAGCACCCACAAATGGTATGCAACATTAGCATCTGTATGCGCCAGCTCTCTCAATGGAATAACAAGATCAGCTACCTGAAAAAAGTGAAAAGACGTTAATCCTGTGATAACAGATCTGGATATACTACTTCGTAACTCCTAATCCAGCTCCGCCTTAGGCCACACTACAAGACACATTAAAACAGGCTATAACATCAAACAGGTGGCTATGGGAAATGGGATTACTAATATGCAACCTTGTAAAATAGATAATTAATTGGTGCTCTCCTGCCAAAAGATAAAGAGAACTATAATTCTCTAAATAGCAGGTAGAACCAACAATTGCTATTATTTGAATCCATCATTGATTTAACTGACTAATTTCACACCATTGAATGGTAAAACTTAAATACACAAAATAGCAACAGAGCATTACTTCCTTGCGTAACCAAACAATCAATGTTCAAAATATGGAGAATTAGCTCCTAAAGTATATGATATAACAATCATTAAGTTCACGAAGGCTAAACATAGATGCAAAACCTGAAGTTTGCTCATCTCATTCAAAAACTGAGCATGCTTAAGGACAAGGTTATCAAGGGTTAAAGGTGCTTCCTCAGGACCTCCTGGAACATCAGTAACATGTTGCTGCACCCCAGAACCATCTGGAAGAGAATTTGAGACCAAGAGTGGCAACAATCTGGCAGAGTTTGGAGCAAGTGTGATGGGTTTATCCTCAACTAAGATAGCTAGAAGCAGATCAAGACCTTGTTTGAGCCAGAAAACATCACTTAGGGCTTCCCAGTCCTGGACTTGGATAATATATTGCAGTCTTGTAAACAATGTTTTACCAAGAGATTCATGATAGAGTGAGAAGAATTTCATCCTTATGTCAGGATCCTTTGCCCGTAAACCGAGCATGAATTGTCTTTCCACCTTCTGAAACACCTCTTGACGCAAGGCTAGTGTATATCTGGTAGTAAATGAAAGTATAATGAAATTCTGATGCAAAAAAAGTATACTGAAATTCTGATACAATGAAAATCTTCTATTAACTCAAAATACTACTTACTTGTTTGAATCAGCACAAATTCCATAAAGAAGCTGAAGATACTTTCTGTTCCACTCTTCCAAAGCATCAGGTTGGAAGTTCTGCTTATCAACTTGAGAAAGCTTTTGCAGAAAAAAGACTATTTCCTTGGTATTAAGAAAAGCACTTGATGGGACTGTTCCCTGTTTGCTCGAATCATCTTCAATCCACCCTTTTATCACATCTAGGATGCAAAGAAGCACACTGGCATCAGTTCCTTTCTCTGACAGCAAAGAATTCAAGATTTGAGTTACAGATCGTTTGCAATCTGTGACAACCATGACTTTTTCGCTGATAAGCTTCAATACGGATTTCAGATTAGAAATAACAGCACCAAGATCAGAGCCTTGATGAGAAGAAGAGACTGCTGAATCTGGATCTGTTCTCTGACCCTGGTGAAGAGATTTATGAGTAATGGGAATAAAAAATGCACAGGTGAAGTGTTTTTCATATTAAATAATATAATATGAAGGAATACTGACCCACATAAAGAGCATTTTTTAAAGAGAGTGATTCAAATAGACAGATGATGGCTTGAAATACTTCACTAGCCCAGAAAAAAGCAAAAATTTCCCAAATCTATGCAAAAGAAGTTTACTTCTTTGTGTCAAAACTATAACGTGCAAAAAAATGAACTGGTGATGCACTTCAGGATGACAACAAATACAGTAAACATGCATAGCTTATCAAGAAATTCAGAAAAAAAAAAGACAGGATGGTCTCAAGGAATATGGCATGGTTCAAAGAACATAACAAAACACGTGAAAAAAAATGTGCGAAGGCATATGGCATGGATCAAACAATTTTTTATGAAAAGTCCATACTCAATTTTGGCACAATAATAAAGGAGGTATAACCGTGCCTTTATGTAAAATCAAATCAAAATGGAGAAGCTACATCAATCTATGACATATTTCTTTTGAGATAGTATCAGAAACAAAAAGACATCAGAAACAAAAAGACATTAAAATCAGAACATACGAACTTCAGAATTTGGTGCAAAAATGAAAAATACACATATAGAGATGTGAGAATTGCATACTTGTCTCAAATGAGAGCCTGCTGATGATCCCATATCACGTGCTAGGCGTTGAAGGATGCGACACAAATTAAATGGGTCAGTATGCTTCTCAACCTCTGTCAAGGTCTTAATGACAAGCAGCACAAAGCTAATTGAATTAGCAGAGTTGTCTTCACTCGATGTCTGGGAAGCTGTAAGAATATTGATATGCTTCTGTATCAGTTCATCAACTTTCTGATACAAAAGCTTCACATCTGTCGGTGTGGTAGCTGCATCTGGTGGAAAAGCAACAAAGACCATCTTCAACAGAGAGCAGAGTGACTTTCCAGCATCTAACATTTTATGTTTGAAACAAGGTTCCAAGATCTGACAGACATAGATAGGTGAACATCATTAAAATTTAAAGCAATAATAACAACACCACCACCAACAACAACAATAATAATAACTATGACAATGTTGATGTAAAACAAGACGGAATATTTCAAAGAAGAATAAACGCTTATTGAAGTACATACTTGAGATATCTGGCTGATGTTATTTCTAATGAACAAATGTGGCTGCTTATCCAAAACCTTGTTCATGACATCCAAGCCTTGTGCAAGTGCTGTTGAAGGGTCCTTTGACTGTGATGGCTGAATGCTGCTCAGAAGTTTTTCCAAATAATTGAATTTGACATTGGCATTTGGCCACACCTCCAGAGCTTGTGAAAGAAGATCTAAGGCTTGCTTGTACATGATACTTGCTTCTTTATCCTTAGGTTCTATGACCAAGGCAACCTGTTTCCACATTAATAGAACTTCAGGACTCCATGAATAACAACCTTAATGCAGGGTGACCATATCAAGTACGGTAAATACAGAATCCAAAAGAACAAGACAACTCTTTATGCAGAATGATTAAGCTACTAGAAATACAATAACACATAGGATATTGTCAATTTGGCTGAATACCTCTCAAATGAGAGAGTCTTTCATTATATAGGGAAAGCTTTGAATTACATTACATAAAAATCAGCTCCTAATTACACCATAATCAACTACAATCTAAGCCTAATTATAGTAAATATATGTACACCATAATTACAAATATATTTACAGCTAATGAGTTTATAAAGAAACAATATCTGAAGAGTTGACCCTACTAACAGATATGACAACCAAATTTGAACATGCATTTCAATTGCAAGCCAAGCCAATAACAAAATAACTGCAGAATTGTCTCAGATCTCAATTTGTGGAAAGGTGCAGCATGAGCCATTTTGCATCTGCAAATTCTACATCAAACACAAACCATGGCTCTTATTCAAAAATAAATGTGTAATTGATAGTCATATCAGAAAATGCATATATCATACAACAAGAATACATATATTTCATGCATTCTGTAAATCTGACAATCCATACGTTGCCAAAACTCCTTTCCATTTACTGTTCACACATGTTCCATCGATTAGGGAATAGGGCAGGATTCAACACAAGTTTAAATTTATTACCAGATAAAATAAGGTTAATGCATGGGAAGAATAAATTGTCCGCAAAAGACAATCTTGACCAATAAATGTATTGCAGTTGTATTTACTCTTTCCTACTATCATTGATCTACATTCATCCAAATACATCAGGTTAGATAGTTTTAAGGCCTAAATATACAAAGTCCTGTAGGCTGTGTCCTGCAAGTGAGAACTTCAACAAAGCTTGCTCATATAAGATGCAAATTTGAAAGAAAGCCTCACCCTTATGAGAAAATTTATAATCATTTCTTCCATAGCAGCATTTGGTTTAAACTCTTCATCAGGTTGGCCACCAGATCCTGGGGTTTCTATGTTAGGTATTGATGATGCACCACCAGGTGACATGACGCACAAAGATTGAAGACCAGGTTCAACTTTAACTCTCTTACTTGGATCTTCGGGGAACGTAGATCCATCCACTCCACGCTTTGGATCAGAAGTAGCAGAGCCAGAGTTTAATCCATCATTAGCCTGACTTGGCACATCACTATCAGGCACAATTTTCGTTTCATTTTGCCTTTGCCTCTCCCAACCAACCACCAATCCAGCAAGTTCAATGGCAAGGCGCCTGTTTTCTGCTGTAGTATTATATGGCAATCCAAGCCGACTGAGAGAATTGACCATCTGAGGTACAAACTGCGCTCTGCAGCTATAAAAAAGATCTGAATGGCGCACAATTAGCTGGAAAATGTGAATCAGATTCGGAATAGAGTGACCTTCTTCAACCAGAATTTTTTTTGTGTATCTTATCCAAATGGGCATGCGAGAATCCCCAAGAGGTAACCTTCGTGGTAATGCCGGCATTAGTATATCAAGGGCCTGCTTGACCAACAGTTTATTTTCAGGCTGGCAAGTTCTGAGAAGCGCAACAAAGACCTGTAACCATTTCAGAATCTTGTCATGTTCATAAAATAAAACGATAGACAGATACTACACATTTATCTGTGTTGGTGCAAATGCATGTCCATTCTGTTTAGCTCAGAACAACAAACAAAGAGAGCTGCATGGTAAAGCAATCCTATGTTGGTTTGGTTCTTTGGCCAACACACCTGCCATCTCAATGTAGGATCTATTATACTAATATCTAGTAGAGATATAAAATAAGCCCAAAGCAGAAAAACATCCATAACATTCTTCCAATTAATGCCATTCACATGCAGCTAAAATGAATAAGGAGGTTCCAGAGATGATAAGACAAATACTATATATTTATTTGCAAATCCATTTCAAAATCTTGTCATATTCATAAAATAAAATGATAGCCACACATACTATATATTTATTTATACATATATCTGTATTGGTGCAAATTCATGTTCCTGCTGTTTAGCTCATAACAACAATGATAACTGCCACACATGGAGCTGCGTGGTAAAGCTATCCAACATTTGTGTGGTTCTTTGACCAAAACACCTGCAATCTCAATGTTTGATCTATTATATAATATCAAGTACAGATACAAATAAGCCCAAAGCAGAACAATTTTCATAACATTCTTCCAATTGATGTATGTAACTAAAATGAATAAAGAGGTGTCCCAGATATGGGGAAGGGCAATAGAAACAGATATAAACTAACTACTATTTCAGAATGAATTCATTGTGACTTGTGGCGGTACCTGAAGAATTATTTTTTCTGGGGCCTGATAGGCCTCCAAAAAGTGGCAAACATTGACAAAGGCCCACTGCTTACTAGCACTGTCTTCACGTTTGAGATGATTCCAACCAAATTTAATAAGTTCTTTCCTATGATGAACCAGGTCATTTTGTAGATATTTAAGAAGTAAAGTGGCAAGCTGCAAAAGCTCTATCCTCAAAGGCTCATCATATTCAGCAGAAACCTGTCCGAAATTGCAGAATAAGGAAAATTTTTATTGCCTTCTCAGGGAAAAATGTAAAATAAAAAGGAACAATTAAGAAATGCTTCAAATGAACATAATAAATAAAAAATAATTCGAAGATACCTCTTCTGGTGGATCAAGAAGTTTGTCAACTATTGTCTTTATAATAGCAGGGTCAACAACCTCCCAACTTTGGCCATTCTGGAAGGCATGTGCAAGCATTGGCAGTATGAGCATTTGCATGACCACCACCAAATGATCATGAGCAAGTTGTTTGGATTGGAAAAGGTTCAAGAAATGCAAGAGAAGTGCTCTCTTCAAGTTGGGTGGATAACCTTCGGCAACCTGGTATAGAGGAGGCACATTTGTTAAACCCATAACTATCAGATCAAGTATAAAGCATTAACCAAGAAAAACATTTGAAACACCAAAAAATCAAATTAACTGAAGTACCTCAATAATATAGAACTCCTTCAAAAAGGTGTAGTCAATGCGAGTGTGAAACAAGAAGATAGAGAGAATATCAAAGAGAACATTAACTTCAGTTTTGTCATGTCGCAAGTAATTCAGGAAGCATTTGACAAGCCATTTGCTTTCTTTGACCTGCATTTGATAGAAGATCAGCAGGACATATATTAGTTAATGAAGAATCACTCTTCATAAGGAGAGCCTACAGGCCACAACTGAACTTGCAAGATAAAAATAAACAAGTGTTTTCTAATTGAGAAAAACATTTTCAATATGCAAGTCAATCTGCCTATCCAAACTAATCAAGTTGATACTTCTGTCTCTTCAAAATGCAGGCAGGTTCCACCAGATTCATGACAAGTCTGTTCAGTCTGAGGAGCTGCCGCCACTTATGCTTCCAAATTCCAACTGTGGATATCATTAGTCAGATGCAAACCCAACCAAGTGCAAGCACAGAAAGCAGAAAATTGCATGTGAGAAAGAGTGTGCTTCCACTCATTGTTGCAAGGCGCCCTTTAATGCTGCACACGTCAGGGCACAGTGGCACTAACTCTTTAAAGCAAAGTAAGGTTTTTTTTCTATTTTGTTTTATTGAGTTGAAATATTGATCCATTGCCTCCTCGCTTCTACTCCAAAGACAAGCAGGAAAACAGTCTACTCTCCCTCTCTCTTGCTCTCCTAAATCCTAGCAAAACGTTTGCCTCTCTTTCTCTCCTCTCTCTCTTCTTCTCTTCTCTTCCTCTACAGCCGGTGCAGCAGCAGATCAGCATTCCTTTTTTTTGTCATTCTCTCATTTCCCCTCCTCTTCTCTCCTTCTCTTCTTGCATTATGTTATACTGATAAGACTAGTTAAAAGTATGATATTTCCATGTTAAAATGCATGTGTGTGTGTGTATTTATATTGGCTATGACCCTCATTTCAAAAAGAACCTCGCCTTACCTCTCATCTAAGATCATAGGATACCTTGTGCCCTTAGTGCCACCTCTCGCCTTAACAACACCGCTTCCATTTGACAATAAAGAAGGTAGTAGGCATAAGATGATAGGGAAAACTAGTGCATTACATGGAAATTAAGAGGAAGATGGAAGAAAGAAAATGGTACTGAAAACAAAAAATTAAAGCAACTAGCTTACTAACTCACTAGAATAATAGTTTTCAGCATTACAAGCTGTTCGACCATGTATTTATAATGATTACAACTAATATTTACTATTTCTAGACCACTATGATCTAAAAGTCTCAGTAATATTGCCCAACAGGAATTATTTCTTGTGCTCATATAATGACAAAACTTACTTGTACTAAGTTCAGCTCTTGTTCATTGTGCAAACGAGCAGTTCTTGCAGGTGATTTCCACACAAGTGCTAAAGTATCAAATACAGAACGATTACTATGCAACCACCCAGGAATCAATTTGACCAATGTCTTAATGAGTGCAAGCCCTTGAAAATAAGAATCTGAAGTTGCTGCAGGGAAAGCAGACGGTAAATTAGAAACATCAGATGAAGGGATAGTAAGGCCTTCATCACCCATTAGAGCACCAGGTGCAGTTGAAGATCCAGGTGTCGTTGTATCAGCTTTCGGCAGAATTTCAGGAAAGGCACTTGCAAGTATCTTCTGCGGTGACTTTGCAAGTTCATCTCTCAGTGGTTGGCCAGCATCTGATCGTATTATGTACATGAACCTGCAGTTTGCACCAACAATGGAAACAGGAAGGATAAGCAAACTCACTAATGCAACTTTTGAAATCCATATCAATGACTTCACACAAGCATCTTAATCTTACCGTCTGAAGTATTTTGGATCACTTAATCGAGCAAGAAAATAATCAACAGCTAGTGTTGCATATCGATTTAAAAATTTAGTTAGAGGAAGGCGATATGGACTGTTAATTTCACTGTATACTTGTCCAGGAGGGAGAGCCCTTTCCAAATCAATGCATAAGGTTACAAGTTCATCAAGAAACTTAGATGCAGCATGCGGAAGCAGGTGAAAAAGTTCAATAATAGCTGCAGAAAACCAAAAGAGAAGAAATGAAAATATGAGTTGTCCACATATAATAAAACAAGAACATGCAAAATAAATGCCTATGAATAGGCCTCTATCTATATAGGCACATTTCATCCAAATGTCCAAGTCAAGTGACCGTAACACCGGTTATAATAGACAGAATATGGATACCAACCTGCTGCGATTTTAGGCTCTTCGCCAGCCTTCCAAGACTTCAGACTCTGGGAAAGCTTATCAGGTTCTAACCATTTCTTAAGATGCTCCAATAGCTTGCCACCCAAGGTAACATTAAACCAATTGGACAGAAGTTCAAGCAGGCGGGCAAGACCCTGCAAAAGAGGCATGCTAAGATTTTTCGTGTGCGCTAAGTTCACAAGAATTGGCCTCAGGCTGCTCTGCAGAAGTTCTTTGGGCATCCTCTGCTGATTAATAACCTAAACAAGAATAAAGCATATCAAATGAGAAAGCAAATGCATTTGAATTTTAAGAGTGGAAAAGAAATTCAGACAAGTAAAAGCAATCAGGTAGACAGAATTAGAAAGCTAATATCTCATATATCCCCCACTGATAGAAGTTCAATAAAACCTGTCGTAGGCCCTCCTTAGCAACTGCTACAATTTCTGGAGTGCGGCATGTCAAAGACTTGAAGAACATGGAGATGATCTTAGCACGCAGTTCAGCATGATTTGGAGTCTTGAAATCTGCCCATGCCATTGTAGTACAAAGTAGTTCTATGCAGGCTGTTCGAAGTTTATTTAATGAAGTGGCCATTTTAGGATTCATGAACTTCACAACCCATACAGTTTCATCTGCCTCAGCTATTTGCAGTGCTTCTTGGAGAAAATTAACCAGCTCTTGAGTCAACTTAAGAAGAGGGGGTCTCAGGGCCAAGCAAAAATTTAAAGCTGTGACTGTCCCAACCTACAAGCCATCAAATCAATTTAGTGAAGAAAATTAATTAATTATATCAATGAACAACAGCAACAAAAAGTACCTGTTGATCAACAGTCTTTGACCGTAGCGGCCGCATGATAAGAGGTTGAAGCAAAGGCTGATACAGAGGCTCAAGCAACTCCGACACCTCACTACCAGTCCTACTAGCCAAAAGTGCCAAACAGGTCTGCACATTCTTTCGCACAATAATAGATGCATTAGGATTGAATAATTCTGAAGCCAGAAACTCAACCACCCCTTGAAAACTTTGCCTGCGTGAATCACTGTTCGCTTCATCAACATTATTCACCACCCGAAGAACCTGTGTTAGCACTTGACTAGTCTCTTCCTGCTCTTTGCTTGCATAAAGAGGAAGCTTTTTGAGAACATATACCAGGCCCCGCACTATTCTGACTTGGAAAAGGCACAAAGTTTCAACAGTGACTTTCCCTACTAAAGCACCAAGTCCCATTACACCTCCCATCTGTGCTTCCCATGTACTTCCATAGCAGCAATGCAAAAGGCGAGGTAGAAGTTGCTCAAAAACTGGGATGCGAACACTTGGAGGCGGTGAATAAACAGGATTCATTGATGGACTAGAGACGGTCATTGGAGTACCTGGGCCTCCTCTCGACATCAGCACATCAGCATGTTTTGCACGAGCAAGGAACAGAAGACTTTCAGCAAACACATTTAGAGCATTAAGTGCAGCTTTTGCATGGACTCTATTCTCATCTGCTAACACATCAACCAAAGCATCTAAAAATATCAAAGGGTCCAACTCCTTCAGATTAGAAGTCCCACTCTTTGACCTGGAAGCACTAGCATTTGAAGAAAGCATAGGACCCCCACCAGCAGTTGTTGCAATAGAAGGGTTAGCTGAGGTGTAATCAATATGAAATACCATTGCAAAATGGCGGCAGATGTTGACAACAAAATCATCTTTTGAGTCATGGAGTTCCGGTTCTGCACTGGCAGCAATTATGGTCATCAACAGAATCTTAAAAACCGACTTCTCAGCCAAAAGTTGTGTCTTTGTCTTCACACCTAAGTCAGCCTGCCACAATTCACGCATTGTCACAATGTCATACTGTTCACTTCTCAAAGGAAGTAGAAGTTAAGAATTCCAGAGAAAGGGTAAAAGAACCATATCAGAACATTAACGAGATTAAAACTTTATTAAATAAATCCAACTTATACTCAAGCATGATACAGGAACTTTTTGTTTCTTTCATTCTTTTCCCCATTGCTCGGATGTTTGTGGAGTTAAGGGAAAGTTCTACTTAAATTTCCACATAATCATATCTTCTAGAAATTGTAAATTGAGATGTTTTAACAGAAAAGGTAAGGTAGATGATGCTCAGCAATAAGGGATAATAATAATTGATTATTTCAAGCAGAATGGGGTCCTTTTTTTCAGTAAGAGAATAGGATAAACTTCAAAATTGACTTCAGTAATACAAAGATTTCTGCCCATGCATGGAAATTTTACAATGTCTTTCGCACAGATATAATAGAACATTTCCCCTCAATATGATGCACTTCAAGAATTAAACAAAAATTCCCAACTATAAGGTGATATAAGATGAGGAAAAAAACAGATAAAAACAAATTGAAAAATAACATGAAGGTAACACTACTTGTACTGCAGTGATTTTTCAGTTTCAAACTTTAGAATAGTGACATTGAAATCTCTCGAAGGAGAAAAAGTTTTTGATAGTACAGAAAATAAGCAAAATAAAATCAGCTTGTATGCAAACTTTGACAAAGACAGTAATAGTAAAAGCTCATATGTAGCTTATTATACAATTTTTTAATACAAAAAACCCAAAAACATAAAACACAAAGTGACAAAAAGGTAAAAATAAAATAACATTCCCTTCCAATATGCTCACCAGATTCATACGATTAATGCATATTATCTCTTCTTTTTCACTCAATTTTTAATCACTTTCAGAAAAAAAAAATCCATCTTTAGTAAATAAGTCTAACAATAGATCCATCAACACATCTTGAAAACCCCAAGAAGGAACTTTATTCTGCCAAAGTGGCATTCAAAAACAATATGAAATACAAAAGAATGTAGCAAGAATAAATAAAACATCCACAAGTAAATTCAATTAAAATGAACATATCATAACTGTGGAAGAATACAAACTTCATAATGCTGGATTGTGGAGCACCAACAAATGCAACTTCCAGCAGCCTCATGGGCAACATTGTTTTAACTGACCTTTATATCTGATGTCTCTGACCTGCGCCAGGATGAGTCAAATGTAGAAACTAACAAGGTTGACAGCTGCCTTGATGTAAATCCCTCATCAGAAACACTGCCAGGCAAATTAAGCTGAGAAGATAAACAAACACGGAGAAACTTTAGAGCCTGTTTTCGATAGAAACCATCCATGCCACTGTTTTTATGCATGACAGCTGCTACAGCAAGATTTATGCATCGATCCAAAGGCACCAAAAATGGGGTTGAGGGCTCAAATGTAAGAATCAACCGAAGCCCATGCTCTGGGTTCTCCTTGCACTCAAGGGCAAGAGGCTCTTTAAGAAAACGTCTGTTACGGCCTCCTAACTTGCCAAGGAGTTGCAATGCTTTTCCACCCCAAGGGTATGGTGCAGGTCTCAAGTGAGACCATAAGGCTAAAATCACCTCTGACATCACATTAGCCATACTAGGTTCTAGGAAATCCGGATTCAAACTATCCACCCAAAACTCCAGTGTTCTTAAACCCAAACTGACCAAGTCATCACTCCCCTTTAGACACAAAACAAGAGGCTTCATAAGACGAGGAAGATATGGTAGCAAAGCACTTAAGCGTGCAGGCAATGTCAAGCATAGCTCCAGCAGAAGGTCCCTCATATCTTCTCCAGTTGGACCCTCAAGCATTGTCAATAACATATTTAAGCAGGGTTGCAACATAGGGATCAGGTCTCGGAGGAGAAGTTCAAATTTACATCCTGCAAGTGCCCTAAACATTGTACGAAGAAGTTGCATGTAACCAAGGGGCTTTTCAACTTCAGTAGCATTCTTCATGCAAACTTCCATTATAACAGGCACATGAGGCTGCAGAATACGTTCAAAATCTGCAGGTGCTTTAGCAACAGCACCAAATATAAATCGAAAGAGATGCAGCACCAGTTTAGCAGCAGGTGAATCTGGTAGTTTCAGAACATCAAGTTTGCTGCTAACGAGAAAGTTAACTAAGACATCAGCAAATGGCCGGTACACTTTCTGAGATTGCAGAAGAGAAGAAAATATGTGAACCAGTTGAGTGTTGCTAATCATGCATTCAAAAAGCTCAGGCATACACAATGAGAACATGTCCATAAGATCTCTAGGTTCCACAATAGCAAGAATCTGGGAAAAGAGATTTAGCATGTCTCTCTCCTCATCCTTCTCCTTAAAGAGGGCTAAGCAATGCACACCACTCTTCAGGACACCAGAGGCCTTCCACACCTGGCCAAAAAGCCCAGATTTTATGTCAGATCAAGCTAAACCGCAACAAGCAAACACAGGAACTTATTGCAAATATCTATACCTCATCTTCTCTCATCCCCTTGAACACTTGAGGAGCAGGTAAGTTAGATGATGGTGTGACAAGTGCCTGTGAGTGTGTTCCATGCGTGAAAGGAGAAACCTATAACATTGGAAATACCAGATAAGAAAATTAAGAGAAAATGTAATGTAAGCAACAATAAAATAGACTGAAAGAAACCTGTGATCTTGGCAAGTGTGCATGAGTGATGCTCCATATGATGGTCTTCATTCCTGAAAATAAACCAGTTAAAGATTCTTAAATTCTAGGGGAAAATGAATTAAAAATCTCAAACTAATATAAAAGCATATATGTCAAATCGTGCATAGAGTAAGTATCAATTTTCTCAAACATCTCCTACTTGTTTTCAAGAAACAGTTAATTTTACCAGTGGATCACAACAAGCACACAGAAGAACAAGATATCCTCCTTAAAAAAAAAGAAATTTAAAAAAAAACGTAAGAAACCATTACTATAGCAAATAAGCAAATCGTAAGGAAAATTGACAGCTAATAATTTCCAAATCTCCATAATTATTATCACTCAACATGTAAGGAAATACGGAAAAAGAGTGTAAGAGTAAATTACCCATAACTAAAGTCTTGATCAGATTCTTACAATCACTAACTTCCTTGGAATGTTCCACCGGAACTTGCAAATTTAAAACTGCCTGCAATTAAATACATGTCAAGATCTAAAGGAAGAAAAGGACAAACACAAGGCTAAATAGGCAGTGATATTGGATGAGAAATATCAGCCTAATACATGTATAGAAGGATGACAGTGCAGTAACTGTACACAAGAAGGTGAACTGGAACATTCAAAAGTTTTCTGCCAACAGGAGCATTCAACATAGTTCTGAACTTCTAATGATACACAGTACATAGTATCCATCGAAACTCAAAAATACAGGAATAGATGCTTCTGGGGCTGTTTACCGACAAAGTAATAAAAACCTCCTATAAAATTTTCTTCCTGCAAAAAACTTTCTCAATTATTTTTGGATCTCCAATTTTTACTTCAAATTTAGGTGGACAAAATGAATCAATTGATGAATTTTGGAATTGTTAAAGAAAACAATTACTGATTAAGAGCAGATATGAAATAAGGATCTTTTTTTTCTATTTGTTTCTATGATTTAATTCAGATTTAAATCAATGAAGAGGTGGTGATGGTAAACGCTTTCATGTTTTATGGACTATCAGTTGTTTCTTATTTTTCAGTGTGAGGAAGAAACGGAAAACATTATATGTTCTAAGAATTCTGGGACTGAAACCTTGAAACAAACGGACAAAAAAAAACAGATGGCATGCTTTAGTAATGATTAACAAATTCCAGAGTTGACTAATTCCAATAGAATCCACTTACCTGGTTTTTTAAAAATTGAAAATAAGAAAGAGGACTTAAAACTAAAAATACCAATAAGCATTAGAACTTCAAAGTTGTTATGAGTAAACAAGCAACACAGAGAATAGACTATAACTTCATTTTGTCACTTAAGCAACTCAGATTCTTGTTCCATAATTAATTAAAACATAAAATTAGCGCAATGCTTAAGGAAAGTTGTAAAACAACCTGCACAGGTAATTCAAGCTTTGATCTCAAAGTAGCACGTTCCTTTCCTTCCTCACCTTCCTCCAACAGCTATCACCAAAAAGGTAAGTTTATCACTTTTCACGTTTTAAAAAGAAAATAAGTGAAAAGAAATAAGCAATTAAAAAAATTCATTCCACTCCAGAAAAAAAAAAAGAAAATCAACCCTACATGATCATAGTTGTTTGATTGCTTCTACAAAGTAATTTAAAAATTAACTGAACTCAATAGACAACAAAAATAATACTTACAATTTGAATGGGTTTCATAGGTCATGCAATCAAGCAACTAAAAAAGGTACAGGGCAAAGATAGAGTTCTATTAGCAAATTACAATTAAGGCCAGGCTTGGATAATTCAATCTTCAAATTCAGGAAAACTACTAAGAAACCACCCAATAGCTTTTAGAAAACAAGATAACAAAGCAGACACAATCCTTCAACATCAACTTCTCCACCCAAAAAGAAAAACTAAATAAATATCTCAACTGTGCAGGCTCTCACAAATCAGAAAAGAAACTATGCAGTTAAGCCCTAAAACACATTGCCATCACCAAAAAGAAAATGGAGGAGGAAATGGAACAGATTTATTCTCCAATTTCATCTTTGCCACACTATAACCCAACACAACACTAGTGTCAATTCAATCAACCATGAGTTCAGTAGCCGAAAACAATTAAAAATAACAAAGCAATTACTGTTCCAGAAATGCATCTGGAAAAGCAATCAACAAGCACACATACCTGCGGGATGGTGCGCTTGAAAGTGCTAAATTTTCCAACAAAGGCATCCAAAATACGCCCCTATTAGGAAACAGAAATTACTCCAGAAACAATGTCGAAATTCAAAAAAAATTCTAGCATCATTGACATAGAAGCTATAATCTAGCATAATTTAAATAAATACAAACCAGTAGAATCCTAGCTTCATCCATAGAGGGTTGATCCACACCTTTCTCAAAAATTGGTTCTACCTGAACCCAAACAAAACCATAAGTGACATCAGTACATTGTAGCACATAAGAAACTTATAGACCCACACTGGCCAGCAGAACATTTCCAGATCAGAGGAAGAAGATGCACCAAATTCAACATCAACCGGGCACAGGTGGTGTGGATACTGAGTGACAATGAGGCATCATGCATGTTACTTGAGAATAGGTATATAATCCGTGATAACTGCAACATAGTAACACAATTTTGTAAGCAGATAAACTTTGCAATGAGAGGACATGGTAACTCATAATATTTGACACGATTAAGTGATAACTCTATTTTGGATTAAAAGAAAATTCAATATCAACACTGTATCCGAAAAAGATACTTGATTTGCCTCTCCAGTTTAATCATTTTAAAATAAATGAATTTGTCTTTTGTTACTGTTTTTTCCCAAAAATAAAAGTAATCTGAATGAGTGGTAATCTGAGACAATCTTTGTGTTATATATAATAGCACAGCTAACCCCTTTCTTCACAAAGTCTATCACCCTTCCCCACAAGTTCTACCACTGATTTAGGACATCTCATACAAAGCAGCACCTGTGATAAGGAAAGATCACTCCGAACATGATGAACAATCTCTGCCAATAGACTATAAGCCAATGGCCTCAGTGTCTCATAACATGCCCGACCAGTTCCGACTAGAACCCTGGAAGGAAGAAGAGAAGTTTAAAAAAGAAAGAAAAATCTGCAACACTATATCCCACAATAAAATATACTAACAATAAAAAAAATTAACCCTATCAAATATACGACTCATCTATAATAATACAGTTGTGTGCCAACCAATTGAAAGAAATCCAAATGATTTAACTAACAAAGTTAAAAGGAAGAAAGTTAGCATGAATCCTGCTAATAAAATCAACCAATAGAACACACAAACAATGACAATTGACTCCATTATATAAAACAACAAAGGTACATTCATATGAACAAGTATGCACTGCTACATTTGTTGCAACCCCCACAACTACATCAGGCTTTACTCAATAGGGAATCAAATAAATTTAATTCATTAAATCAAAATGATTTACTAAGTGGGGGCAGAAGTTTCCATAACAGTAATATAATGTGCACATTCTTCTTGTTTCTCTTTCTATATTTTCCTTTCCAAAATTTTCATTAGTTGCTCTCTTAATAAAGTAATAACCATAATATGATAAGTGTTGTTCCCATGCCTCGCATCCTATCCAACTAATTTGGAATTTAAATATTTTCTAGCATCGCATGGCAGTTTGTGATAACTAAAGAATACAAGATCGAAGAACTTACCTCTCTTCTAAAAGTGTATCAATTAAAGGAAATAAACCCCTCTTGAAATCTGTCCCAAGGACATGTTTTAAAGCAACTAACAACTCCTGCATCAAAAAGCTCAGATATTAACCAGATGATAAAAAGAAAACAGTTCAAAAGGGGGGAGAAAGCAATGTGCAGAAGAACTTGTTCACCTTTCTAATGGATACAGAGTCAGAACATGTAACAAGCAGATTCACAATGCTTTTACATATGCTTTCTTCATGGGGCCTAATATAATCAGCGAAACTCTTCAACAGGTAAGTTAAGAAGGAAACTGTCTGCAACAATTGAAACTAGTGACCATCAACAAAACCATTTAAAAGAAATAAATACATTAAAATGTAAATAATAATGCACCACTAGTATAGATCTAGTATTCTCATTTATGCCTCAGAGCCCAATTTAGTCTCTTCTACAGATATCAAATCTATTTTATGCCTCATTTTTCCAACTTTTAGGAAGAAGAGGCCAAAGCTGCAGTATCCACTGCACAAGTGCGAGGATATGATGATTAGTTTCAATAGTAAACATGGATGAATTGCACACAGAGGTCCATAAGAGATTTTGTGAACATCTTTGGGAAGATTTCTTCTGTATTAGAAAAAAATTTGCTATATCATCTAGGGTCAAGTATAAACAAATCCTAGTTCTTCATATCTAAAAATGACACTGGTGACTGGACACCCCGACCTTGAGCTACTTTTAATTGAATCTCAGGCTGCTTTGACAGTTATGGGCAATATGATAAAAAGTTAATTTATATTCTTTTTTCCTTAATGACATCATTCATGAAATCTCCAAGCTGGCCAGATTTTCAGAATCCTCCAAACTGAAGATCTTTGCCAAGAGAATATGATTCCCAAGACTTGAAGTTCCTAACCAATTTCTTTGAAGAATAATTGCCTAAATTAAACTCTTCCTGTTTTACACAAACTAGATCCAAAATTTAGCAGGTCTATCAATTGACAAAGTCCTTCTCTCACTTAGAATCAGTCTACATGAAATGACAACTCAGCAGTATAATCATCTATAACAAAATCAACATTAGCAAAAGTTCAGTATTTGAAAAGAAACTGTCAAAGGTCATCATGATCAGCTAGTGCTCACCTTAACCTGTGCACCCTTCAGTTCGATGAAGTGACTCTTCAAATTAGAAGGAACCTTGTCAGGGCCAGGAACAGATATTGCAGCAACCATCAAAGGCAACAAATGAGGAATATTAGTTTGAACAAGTCGACTATATAATTGAAACAAAAACATCACCACAAGTGGACTCTCTGTAACAATCTTGAAAGAACAGTTACTTGGGTTAAGCTGCCCATTTCCAACAAATGTAGTACCAGTAATCACTTGATCTGAAGAAGAAGTATCCATAGGTTTAACATCCTCCACGGCTGGTGTTGTATTATCAAAGAAATGACTAACAGTCGATTTAAAATTATGGTATATCTTGCATACAAAGTCTAAGAATGGCTGAACTTCATTTTCTAGTGATGGCCTAAAATTCCTAAGAAGATCAAAGATAATCCGAATACAAATCAATCCATTTTCCTCATTATCTGTTGTAAGCACTTGCATTGCAACCTTCAAGAGGTCCTGAACAAAAGGGCGGAGAACTTCACTATGAGGGAGGCGATTGAGAATTTCCACGACAATGTTTCGAAGCTTGTGCTCAGGATTATCTATGAACTGTGGCTTTGTAATTTGTAAAAGAATGACTGAGAACGCCCTGAAGTAGCACTTAAGGAAATTCAGGTACTCTGCTGTGTGAGCAATCTCAAGACTATCACGAACCTCCATTGCCATCTGTAGCCTTGTCTGTATTGCTGTTTCAAAATTAAAAAGGGGAGAATTACCAATACATAGCATTATTTGTTAGCAAATTTAATTAATAGAGGGAGAAGGAGCTTATAGAGTGCTTACAACCCCAACTAGTGGGCAGAAAATGTAGGAAAATAAGAAATACCATTACTTTGAGTATTGAGGCCTACTTTTTCCCAGAAAACCCGTTTCTTTTTCAAGGTTTCTTTTCCATGTACTACTTGTGTTTATAATTGGAATGCAGGAAACTGGTGCCCGTTTCTATTCCTATTATCTACTACATTTTATTTATTAAATTTAGGTTCTGTGTGGTACTAGATTAACAAAATGGGATAAAATGCTATGAGAATAGAACTTAGAGATGTAGATGCTACAGTAGTCATGATGCTGTGTCAATAGAGAGATGCTAGAGTAATCATGATGCTGTGTCAATAGAGAGGAAGAAGTGCAGTCACAACAATGTTGCTGCTGTGATGTGGTAAAACACGTGCTTGCCAATTGGAAATGTGTAAAAAAATGAAAGAAAATAAAGGGAAAATTTGTTTTCCAACGTCTATGCAAATTTCAGAAAATGAACCAGAAAATTCATATAAACAATTATTAC
>CAOGCB011206068.1:0-12866 GCA_948266635.1 Cnidoscolus chayamansa | reverse complement strand
AAAAAAATAATTACATAAATATTTTTAAAATTATTAGCAATTTTTATTTTTAAAATATATAAATATTTTATTTAAGTAATTTTAAAATAAATAATGTTAGATGAATTTTGTGAGAATTAAATAATAGTAAATAATTCGAAGACCAGATAACAGGACCATGCAAATACGCTGAAATAACACTGATGCATGTAACTACCGTCCATCGCCGTGAATTCTTCAACCAACGGTTCAGATCTCCTCTCATGTTCCTGTGAGTGTGCATACACATACGTATGTATAAAACTACCACTTCTCCAGAATCATATTAATATTAACGAAAAAAAAAAAAAAGGCAAGCAGTGACCGTTTCGAAAAATCTCCGTTCTCCATGTTTGCTCTGTAAGCTCTCTCTCTCTCTCTTTTTCCTTCGATTGTTCTCAATCTGTCCTGAATTCTCCCTATATCTACGATCCTAACATATTTTTTTAATTTGGATTTCCTGATTGCTGTTCAATGATTTCATTGTTGAACAAATTATTATAAATTTTACGTGCATTGATTTTCAGTTCGAAGCAGCTCCTCTTCATTGTTTGTGAGACGATGTTTGATCAATTTTTATGTGAGCGTCGGTTAATTATCTGGAATAATTTTTTTATATATAATATTTACTGATTTTCTTTTGGGATTTTCAGTTTTCGATAAGGTTTCATTTGTTTTGTGCTTTCGTCGAGTTGATATGGAGATTGGTTAAAAGGTATTAATCTCTACCGACGTAATTTGTGATTTGGTGGTTTGATTTTTAATGATTTGTTTTAACCGCTGTTTGGCTGCCAAGAAATTCAAGAAAATGAGAGAGCATATGTATAACATGAGAATTGCGAAGTCTAAGCTGTGTCCTAATTGAACTAATTGTGTGTGTGTGTGTGTTTTTTTTTTGTTTTTATTCTGTATCTAATATTCTAGAACAAGAGATAAGGTGAGTTTTATTCATTTATTTATTTTTCAAAAAAATGGTTCGGTCAATTTCCTATGGGGAGGGGAAGTGGTTAGCTTTTATATGCGTTCTGTTTTCATTACGTATAGGTTTGCAGCATCTGAATCTGTAAGATAGCAATTTTGTAATTTACCTTTATCAGTTGCTTGGAGCCTAAAATTTTATACCAACACTCACCTTTGTTTAATTTTGGTAGTTGTCCTAGTTTAGATTTTCAAATTTGTGGGAACTAGCAGTACATAAATGAGAGATATTTTTCTTCACTGTTTTTTGAAGTAATCATAAGTCCAGTCAAACAGAAAATTAGTTTCAAAATTACATATACATTTTTTTATGTGGTTTATATTGTATCTTTTCATTCGTTTATTTATTTGCTTGGACTAAATTGCAGTTTGAGAGATGGTCACTGGGAGCAACATAGATATGCTACTGTGCCTAGATGATCATCGTGAAGGGCCCAGTGGTAATTTACAGGATAATTTGCAGAGTGAGCTAGAACTAATACTTCAATCGCAGCGCAATCAGCGTTTAATTGATCGAGAAAAAGATCTCAATATATTTAGGAGTGGAAGTGCTCCACCAACTGTTCAGGGATCATTAAGTGCTGTGGGTAGCCTTTTTAGGAACCCAAATTCTAGTGACATTAGTAGCATTAGTAATAATAGCGGTAATAATTTAGTTCTTACTGATGATGAGATTCGCTCACATCCAGAATACCTTTCATATTATTATTCTCATGATAATATAAATCCAAGGCTACCTCCACCATTGCTGTCAAAGGAGGATTGGCGTGTTGCCCAGAGGTTTCAGGCTGGTGGGTCTTTGCGTGCAGGCATTGGGGACTTGAGGAAGAAGAAGTTGGTAGATGAGGGAAATGGTTCATCACTCTTTTCAATACAGCCTGGACTTCCTGTACAGAAGCTGGAGAATGATTTGATGGAATTAAGAAATGCCAACAGAAATAATTTTTCCATGCAGAATTCAGCTGAGTGGCTTGATAGGGGCTCAGGTGGTTTAAGTGGAGTGCAGGGTGCTGGGATTGGCAGGAGGAGGAAGAGTTTTGCTGACATTCTTCAGGTAACATATCTTTCCTTCCTATGTTCATTAACTGCTAACATATAATTGCTTTTGGTGCATGATGTGAGGATTCTTTTAATGCATTTGTTTTCACTAGATTTGTATAGCTGTGTCCTCTTTCCATGTGTCAAAATCTTGATAATTTTGTTACTTTGGATGATTTCTTTGAAACTTAATTTGTATTTGGTCTACTTTTATTGAAGGATAGATTGAACGTTGTGATTTTTAGGAGGTCATACAGACGGTTTCTGTCATGTTAATGGAAATGAATATGGCTGTGAAAAGGAATAATGGCATAATATTTTCACTTTGCCTCAGTGGCATCTTTATATACAATTACAGGACGTCCAATATAGATAGATATACTAAGAGAAAAAGTATAGATTCTAGGCTAATTATATCCTAATTAGAATCATGGTAAGAAATATTCCTTTTTTAACAATGCCTAGCATGATTCTTCTTTAGCAAGTTCTTTGTGTTTCTCTCCATAAGTCCAAATTAATTTAGTATGAAATCACATGCTAGTACCCCAGAATGCAAACTAAAAGCAGTCAATCATAAGATTCTTAATTTGAGAAAATCATATGTACCTTAAGTTAATCCTCTTGTGATCCTTCTGAATAAATTTGCTGAAATTGTTTGGATTGATTGTTGGTTTCTTGTATCAGGAGTCAATTTAATGAAATTATTCAAACATTTCTTTTTTGTTTTCTGGTTCGGGGGGTGGGGGAGGGGAGTTAAGGTGGTTTTGGCATCACTATTTTTAAGGTTGGTTGTTTAGAATCGATGCTTTCACATGCATGGTCTTGTTGTGGTATGCTTCATTTTGCTGCCTTGAAATGAAAAATGCACACTTCAATGATGTTTGATGGAGCGCTTTTCTAATGGAGAACTTTGTTTTAGTCATAATCCACATGAAAGGGCTATACTTCCCAAAGGAGCTATGCTGATTGTCAAAATCAGCTGGGTCCATTTATTAGATATTGTGGCTTGCATACAACAGCAACATAATTAAACTACGGGCCTATTATCAAGGCAACATCAATAGATCAGAAATTCATATTATAGAGAGGGCTATAGATTGAAGATTCTTGACCAATTTAGAAGTTGTCAAAGGTACACTAGGACCGAGGGTCATTGCCTTTGTAGGAATTAGGTGGTTGATATTGTAGTTACGTCAAATTAAATAAAAAAGAGATGAATGACTAAATAACAAGTATACTATAAATACATCAAAGTAAATCCATCATTCTTAGACTATTAGCATTAATAAATCTAAAACTAAAATAACTATGTAGAAATAGAGAATCATGGTTCTAAATCGCAGTTGCGGCTATGGCAGTGACGGGTAATGGACAAATGCTTGTAAAAGTTGTAACATAACCATAACAGTCTGTTGCCATGCAAATTCTTTTCAGAAATTTGCAAAATTCATGAGATGAATAAATATTCAAAGATTTAATTGAAATTAACATATATAACTAAAGAATAAGCATAAATATATTAAGACTCCATTTGTTTGCAAAAAATAACTTGTATATGGCAAATGTTTTCCCTGAAAAACGTTTTCTGTTAAAAATGTTCTGTATAAATATTTTTTTAAGAGAACAACTTATTTCTAGTATTTAGTTATAAAGTTAAGAAATAAAGGATATTAATAAATTTATACATAGAGGTGCTAATAAGCTTGTCAAAGTCTAAAAATGACTTCCTCTTTTAATTAGAAAGTTATCTTCCTAAATAAGGATTAATTTTATCGTTGACCAATTTTCCTGAGTGCTCCAATCTTTGGAAAATGTGAAAAAATATAATTGGAAAATATATTTTGTGAAACAAAGGAACCTAGATAAAGACATTAAATTCATCTCTTATGTATCATTAATAGTAATTGATTTAAAACTAGAATGTCCAAAGCATAAATTTGTACTTACCAAATATTGTTAAATCCCAAAACTTTCATTGATATTCTTTTTTTCTATTCATTTTGTATTTACTTAAAAATTATTTAAGAAAACCTAAAAATTCCTACCTTCACTTCAAAAACACCTTGTGTATCTAATAATCTATGCTATTGTACTCAAAATTTGTAGAGAAATGAACACTTGAGTTCATTGTGGAAAAATTTGAGAGTTGATAGACAAAGGTGTAGTTGCCTAGAGAGAAACTGAAGAGGAGCTAAAATGTAAAAGCCAAGATGATAGTTTTAGCTACATGTGGTTAAAGCTAAAAAAAGCCAAACACACTCAGCTAGAAAAGTAATGGCCACTACACCTTTAAATAACAGTCCGTAACATTATACCTTGATATAACGACCTTTACAGCTCACCAATTTTAAAAATCCTTTAGATAACGTTGGTAGCAGTAACAACGAGACAAAATTCCTTTAAATAACAGCTGTACATAAACCCATGAACTAACTTTACATTAATGAAGTCTAACAGTTGTTTTGATGTTATTTTCTAATTATTTGTGTATTTACTAAAATAAGTTTTAAAAATATTTCAAACTAGAAAAAGCTAACCTATACATAAAAAAACACTCTTTTTTCACTTCATATGGATGTCTAGAACTAGAAAGATAGTTTATGATCTTAGTTCAAGAAATAATATGTGAAAGATTTGTAAAAAGATAAAAAAAAATTTAGGTAGAAAGTTGATTGAATTGGTTAATTTATAGACCCTATAAATTAAACAAGGATCTCTTGGATTCATGTTGTTTCAGGCAACTACACATGAAGCCCATAACTGATTATTGAATTGGTTGGGTTTTATCCCTTGTTTAATTTGGTTCAGCTTGGTTTATTTCTGTTGGGGCTTCTAATAGGTTTGGTTAATTCGATTTTCCAGATGGGTTTAAAACGAACAATGCTCACCCTTGGCTGCTGATATTCCTCTTTCCATCATTCTCCTAAATTTCTCTGTCCTCCCACCATATTATGGTTCCTCTCTTTTCTTAAATAGTCACTGATTATTGAAATATATCCTATCATTATCCTAGACTGGGCTTCAAA
The DNA here is from genome assembly GCA_948266635.1 of Cnidoscolus chayamansa. NCBI lineage: Eukaryota > Viridiplantae > Streptophyta > Magnoliopsida > Malpighiales > Euphorbiaceae > Cnidoscolus > Cnidoscolus chayamansa. Next base: position 7,806 of record CAOGCB011206068.1, on the reverse strand, counting down.
CATCAGGATAGATTCTCCCTAGAAAGATGGTGGTGAGACACTTGATGCAAGGCCATATATACAAACCAATTTGAAGAGCATAAAATTCCTACTTGGGCCTTAATCAAAAGTTGAAAATGTGCATAGGTGAATTTCTTTTTCATCTACGCAAAGTGAGAAGGTTTCCATTTTTTTTTGGATCTTTGGGTTTCTTATTACTTATAAACTTTAGATGGTGGTGATCATGAAGATAATATTTTGATTGTATTATGAATGTTTACTTTTATTTTGATTTTGAACTGGTTAAATTGCAGAAAAGAGTCAATATGACTAATCCTAATTACTTGTGTTGATTCATGTTTATAGCCAAAACTTTAAATTTTGGATAATAAAGCCAAGTTATCAATTAGTCACAATTTTAGCCGGGGACTAAATTGAATGTGGAAAAATTGTTGATAAATTATAATATAATCCCCTGAAATTTTGTTTTGATAATAGTTCATTGATTATAACCTTTTCATCCAATACGCTTTTTTTTGAAATGGACACTCTAAATAAAATTTCTGTCTACCGTTGCAGTTGATCCTAGGATCCTAGGCTCCTTTGTGCCTCACTGCCGCTTGTGCCTTCTTAATTTTATTTATTGCAGTTCAAATATGTGAATTTCAGATTGTTCAATCAAGTAATAGATATTTTGACTTCCTTAGAAATCATTTACATCATCTTTTATCATTATCATTAAGCCACTTGAATGTTGCCTACTTCTGCAGTGAAAATTTGGTTAGGTATTTTTGTTCTTTCTTTTCCATGATGGTGACAACTGACATTAGTATGGTTTGCAGGAAGGAGTTGATAGACCCACATCTTTATCCGGCCACCTATCACGCCCTGCTAGTCATAATACCTTTGGTGATCTTGTGGGCACAACTGGGATATGTGATCCATGTCAACCTGGGTTACATGGTGGATTGGAGTCCTTAGACAGTTTGGGTTCTGGATCTGCTTCTCTTAGCTTGGTAGGAGTTCAAAGCCATGGAACAGCTGTTTCTCATTCTTTCTCATCTGCCATGGGTTCATCACTGTCAAGAAGTGCAACACCTGAACAGCAGCTAGTTGGGAGGTCTCCTAGTCCTGGTCTTCCCCCTGTGGGGAGCAGAATTGGGCCTATTGAGAAAAGGAATGTTGTTGCCTCTGCTGCCCAAAATGGTCATTCTTCTGGAGTAAATGAGCTTGGTCAAATTGCAGCTACATTTTCTGGTTTAAACCTATCAAAAGTTAGGCATGCAGAGCAGGATAGTCATATAATACTAAACAAGCAGCCAGATTTTCTTTTCAAAACATCCAATGGTCATAATCATCTGCAGCAACAACTCATAGAAAGATCAAATGCAGAAAATCTCTCATTTTCTTCCAACTACATTGATGTAGCTAGGAAAATTGGGGTCCTGCCATCCCTTAACACTTCTGACTTTATTTCTAATAGGGAAGTTAATATTCCGAAAAGAACTACTTCGTTTGCAAACCTTAACTCAAAATCCTCAGGCCTTGGAGGTTTGGAAAGATCAGATGGTCATAATCAAAATGCAAAAGTTCCAGGTGTGGATTTTGATGGCCATGTAACTGGTACCTATGCCAATCAGAAGCTGGATTCAGTGCTGAAAAACCATCTTGATGCAGGTTAACGGTGTTACTTTTTTGTGAAGCTTTGCTGAAACTTTTGTGTGTCAATTGTTTGACATTTTCTTTTTGCTTCATATTCAGCTTTAGGCGGTAGCGGAATTGGACAAAGTGTGAGTAGAGCAGGAAATCAAGCAGGTTCTGATCTTCATTCTCCAATTATGGATGCACGCTATATTCAGTACTTGCAAAGGACTTCTGATTATGCAACACGTACAAATGATCCTCGGGTTAGAAACAGTTTTCCAACTTCCTATGGAGACTTGGACGGGATGCAGAAAGCATACCTTGAAGCATTGCTTGCTCAACAAAACCAACAATACGAGTCTGCAGTAGTTAAGTCTGGCAGTTTGAATCAGGGGTACCATAGGAATCCATCATATAGTCTTAGCATGCCATATCTGGGGAGTTCAATTGCAAACTCTGTGCTTCCTTCTGTTGGATCTGGAAGTTTTCAGGATGAGCGAGTTGCACACTTTGCCTCTATGGTGAGAAATTCAATGGGAGGACCCATTGGGCCATGGCATTCTGATGTTGCCAACAGTGGGGAAAGAAGATATGTGTCATCCGTATTAGATGAGTTCAAGAACAACAAGACCAGGTCTTTTGAACTCTCAGACATTGTTGATCATGTTGTTGAATTCAGGTATCCTTAAATAAGTGCTTTCTTGTTTGTTTCACTCATCAAGAAATTGCAGTATTCAGCCCAATATCCTTGAATGATGCAGTATGGATCAGTATGGGAGTCGCTTTATTCAGCAGAAACTAGAAACTGCTATGGTGGAAGAAAAGAACAAGATATTTCCTGAAATTATCACGCATGCTCGCACCTTGATGATAGATGTGTTTGGAAACTACGTCATACAGAAAGTATTATACTCCTTAGTTTGAAATACTCTACAATCTTCATCACATCACAAATTATTTATTTGGTGTTTGTTTATTGTGTTTAAGTGCAGTTCTTTGAGCATGGTTCGGAATGTCAAAGAATAGAGTTAGCCAACCAACTTACTGGTCATGTATTGCCTCTCAGCCTTCAAATGTATGGTTGCAGAGTAATTCAGAAGGTGGTTTTCCACACTCCTCACTCCTGGCAACATGATTAAGTATATATCATGCACATGCATAGGCATATGTTCCTTCTTTTTTCTTTGTGTGTTCTAGGCTAATAGTTGAGGATTTTGCTTGATGTCCTGCTTTTCTTTAACATTTTTCCACTTGTTAACTGTGTGAATATTGTAAATGCTTCCCAATAATTAAAATCTATCCTTGCACATAGTACCATCTCCTTGATTGGGAGAGCTGGTTCCAAGAATGTCTAGTTTCATCTTATTAATCAACAATTTTGCTCATCCATTTATTCTTTATCTCTCCCCTTTTCTTTTGGCGATCCTTCTTTTGATGCTGCCAAGGAGTCATTCTCCTCAACTTTAATAAATGATTGATTAATCATCAGGAAATATCCATGAAATCATGTTAGTCCTTGTGTAGTTCCTCCCTGCATGTATGGTTGCTTGTGTTAAAGCTTTATGCTTGATCATCACAAGGAACTTCTATAAATTATTTCCAGATTATTAGTACACCTATTTTCATATGATTTATAGTGTAGTAATTTGGTGTGTGGACAGGTTCATGTAATATAGTGGAGGAAACTTAATCCACGTCTATGAACCTCTTTATCCTTATTTACTTTCAATATATTCTGGCTGCTTATCCTAACATGAAAAATAAAAAATAGAATTGATTGGTAATAGTATAGATATGCCGCATAATTTTAAGTGATGATCATTGTTTCTTATTTTTATTGTGGCTGTGCAAAATTCTCAATACTGTAGAAGTGATTTCAGGCCTTGGAGGTGGTTGATGTGGATCAGCAGACTCAGATGGTGGCAGAGCTTGATGGTTCAGTTATGAAATGTGTTCGTGATCAGAATGGTAATCACGTTATTCAGAAGTGCATAGAATGTGTCCCTGAAGACCGAATTCAGTTTATTATCTCAGCTTTCTATGGACACACCGTGGCACTTTCCACTCATCCTTATGGTTGTCGCGTCATTCAGGTTGAAATATATGGTTTTTCTGTATCGATATACGTGGGGATTTATGGTATTCTTGAGTTATCAATAATTTCCTTTGTTGACAACAGAGGGTCCTGGAACACTCTGAGAACATGAATACGCAGCAAATTATTATGGATGAGATTATGCAATCTGTTTGCATTTTGGCACAAGATCAATATGGGAATTATGTTATTCAGGTATTGAAGACTCCTCTTAGATTTTCTCCTACACATGTATTTGATGGTGGAATTAGATTCTTGGTACTTGTGGTATGGTGTCTGGCTAGTTGATGTGGTTCAAGTACGAGAAATTTTTACTTCTAGTATGGAAATATCTGAGAATTTATCCATTTTCAGTGACTTCATGAACACATATATTAATGATTTTTTTACCAACCAATTACTACTACTACTACTACTACTACTTTTTTAAGCTTTTAACTTAAATCTTTCTAAATCGGTAAATGGTTGAAATGCTTCTAGGGTATGCTATTTCATACTTCAAACTAGAATTTACTAGTATTTGTGTTGGTTTCACATAGGGGTTGATATTCTGCTATTATATTTCTTTTAAGATATAATAATACTCATATAATTTTTCATTTTAAGAACATTGAGGAATTAATTTCTTCGAGCAGATGGAGTTGATACAAGAATAAAAAAGGATAAGCAATAGCAATTTGTTCATCATGAAAACATTTTTTAGTTTCTGTTTAGACCATGTTTTCTTCAAAAGCTCTGTCATTTCAAATCAGTTCCATAATTTGTGGCTGATGGGAGATTATATATCTTGATATCTATTCTTCATATCCATGTTGAAGAATGAAAATATCAAATTGACATGCCCCACCTGGGTATGGCTCTTTCAAACTCCAAAACATGTACTTCAGTGCATTGTATTTCCGTCTGATACTTAATGTACATTGTTATATACGAGGGAAATACATGCATGCCCTTTTGGTACAATATTTGTGCCCTTCATTCTCTCCTTGGGCAGCTGATGTGGTCAGTTGCCCTCCTTGATGATTCTGCCACATGTCCTTGTTCTGTTTAATAATGAGTTGGATTTGATGTAAAAATGTAATGATATATATTGTTGTATTCAATACTATGATGATTGAGGCATAACTGAAAGTATCAGGTGTCTCTGGAATGTTTCTTTATCTGTGCCCTTGATGATTCTGCCACATGTCCTTGTTCTCGCCCTTTTGGTACAATATATGTGCCCTTCATTGTATTTCTTTATTTATACTCCGTTAGGAGTTTCAAACTAATAATGTCGGTTTGGAACGATGAACAAGAAAAAATAAAGAAAAGAGGCGAGAAGCCGAATTCTTTAAAAAAATAACTGATAACTTCGAAATTGATTGATTAAAAAAAAACAACGTAAGGAACATATTTATAATGATAGAAATTCTAAAGTAGCAAAAATTCTAATAAAAAAAAAATCCTAGAACGACAAATTCTGGTGCAGCAACAATTCTAACGAATTTGACTCTCTAAAAGATGGAATTTGGGCCCCAAAGTTTGCGACAAGGCCTGTGGCTTTTTGTCGCATTTTTAAAAATCGTCCGTCTCAAAATTCTCTTTCTAACGGGCTATTATGGGCCTTAAACAGACAACAAATGCAAAAGTTAGGCCCGATCCAAGTTTTCTTTAAAATTCAAGGTCAAATGGTCCATCTGTTCCGCATCACTAACACTATTTGCATTATCACCATCAAGGGATATATTTTCTTTTCCTTTGAAATTGGATCTGTGTTTATCATTCTAGACCCCAATATTTATATGATTTATTGATTAAGTTCTTCTTGTATTGGGATATTTTTGACCAAATCTTTTAGGCACCTCATTTTTTTTCCATGAATCCTGCTAGATTTCTTGTTTAATTACCCTCATTTTGCAACTGATGAACTTATTTCATTACTTTAAGACGTCAGATTTATATTCTTGTGTTTTTCCTGAGTTATTGTTATCTTTTTATTTTATATATATTTTATTAGTGCATAATTATTTAGCAATATTACTGTTCTGACATTTTATGCTTCTGCTTCATAGCATGTAATTGAACATGGCAAGCCACATGAACGATCTGCCATTATTAGCAAGCTTGCAGGACAAATTGTAAAGATGAGTCAGCAGAAATTTGCTTCTAATGTTGTGGAGAAGTGCCTAACTTTCGGTGGTCCTGAGGAGCGTCAAATTTTGGTCAACGAAATGCTTGGTTCCACTGACGAAAATGAGCCCTTGCAGGTTCATGCTACCTTTACTTCATGCAAATAACTGTTATTGTTATGGTTTCAGAACCCTCTTTAAGCTTTAACGTACTATGTTGGTAGATAAGATGAACTATGATAGTCTTACATGCATTTGGTATTTCTTGACCAAAGTTTACCTGTGCTTCTGCCCTCATCTCCAACCAACAACAACATAACAATAACAACAACAACAAGCCTTAGTCCCAAACCAGTTGGGGTCGGCTGTATGGATCCTCTAACAAAATAAGCTTTCAAGCAATATCAACAATCACACTCCTTAAACTCATTTCATTACGCGGATTTTACGTCTCCATTCAAGTCTATTACTAACTAAATTCGTATTAATATTTAAGGCTCGTAAGTCTCTAGCTATTACTTCCTTCCAAACTGTCCTAGGTCTACCTTGACCTCTCTTAAGCCCATCAACCATCAAGTTCTCCAACTTGCGAACCGCCGCATGGGGCGGTCTCTGTAAAACATGCCCAAACCATCAAAGTCTTCATTCTCTCACCTTATCACCAACTTCCGCTACCTGTACTTTCTGCCAGATATGCTTATTCTTAATTTTATCCAATCTAGTATGGCCACACATCCATCTTAACATTCTCATTTCTGTCACGCTCATCTGATGAAGATGTTGCCCTATAGGTGCCCAACACTCACTACCATATAGCATCGCTGATTGAACAACAGTCCTATAGAATTTAATTTTCATCTTCAATGGTATTTTCTTATCGCATAAGACTCCTGATGCTCCCTTTCACTTCATCCACCCTACTTGTATTCTGTGAGCCACATTTTTGTCTACACGACATTCACTTTGAAACACAGAGCCTAAATATTTAAACTGTTTGTCTCTTAAAACCAAAATTTCATCCAATTTAATTTCTTGTTCTTTCTTTTTCTTTAAACTGAACTCACAGTGCATATACTTTGCTTTACTCATACTTAACTTAAAATTCTTGTCCTCCAGAGTTTTCCTCCACACTTTCAGCTTACGATTAACTCTCTCACTGGTCTCATCGATTAACACAATATCATCTACAAAGTGAGAAATTAATAAATAAAAAATATTTTTCTAATAAAAATTAAGCCATCTTTAAAGAAATTGACTCTCTTTTTTAAAAGAAAATTATTATTTTTTTGAAAATCTTATTAATAGTTTTGCATATAAATTTAATTAATATTTTTAATTTTTTAACATTATAATTAAATAATAGAAAATAATTATTTTTTATTCAGAAAAATATTTTATTATTCATGAAAAATTATATAAAATACAATTTATTTTTTTCGTACAAATCAAATTTTACTACAATTCATACTTATCATCTTAACTATTTTTAAAGAATTAATATATCTAAAAAAATAATAATTTCACTCCATAAAAATAATCCTCCGTTGGAAAAGTTGATGTACGCAACGGAGAACAGAAATGAAGAGAAAGCTGCTGCAAACGATGACCCTGCAGAAGAAGTCCTCAACTACGCAGGGATTAAAGCCATGCCCTTTATCATTGGTAAGAAAACAAGTTTCTGTATGTTCTTATGTGCGTCTGTGGTGCATGTGTGCAAAATTTCCAGTGACTTCTGGCCTTGTACATGTAGGGAATGAGACGTTTGAGAAGCTTGGCACTGTGGGCTCTACCACCAACTTGATGGTGTATCTGACCATGGTTTTCAACATGAAGAGTGTCATTGCCGCCACCCTTATCAACGTCTTCAATGGAACAGCTAGTTTTGCTAGAGTTTCCTCTCTTATACTTATTTTGGACGTTGAAAGGCTTAGGCTTTTGCTTCTGCTTCTGTGGCCTCTTTCTTAGTACGTACTCTTT
>CAOGCB011204039.1:0-10959 GCA_948266635.1 Cnidoscolus chayamansa | reverse complement strand
CTAGGATTTCCTCAATCCAAAGCCTGACTTAATACCTGCAAGTTTTCTAACCCAAAACTACAAGAAACATATAAAACATAACAAAAACACACACAATCACACAAAATAAAATAATGAAAAATGCTACTTTGGCATTGCCATCAGTAGAAATTATAGGTTAAGAAGAGAAGTTAGATTTAGGAAAAATAGAAGAAGAGTATGGTGACAGGTTACCCGATGTCTTTTCCCTTGAGGATTTCTCATATGCAGAAGCTGGACTCATCGATGGTCTTTCATCTCTTTTATAGAAATTTTTCCTAGTATATACCACAGGCTCAAGATTAGCACGATTCTTTTCTTGCCGTAGTAATCCCTGTTTTGTCAAACTAATATTAGTTCCTACATTATCAGATTGAGAGACCTTTGTTTCTTTATCTGTTTCAAGAATTATGTTAGGGAAAGCATCAATTTCCCAAAAATTTGATTCTTTAGACTTCTCCTTCTGAATCAAAGGTTTGGTGAAGAAAGGAAGGCTTTCCAAGAAGGTGGCATCCATGGTGACAAACACTTTCTTTGTAGAAAGATTGTAAAATTTGAACCCTTTTTGGTTTGGAGCATAACTAACAAAAACACATTTTTCAGCTCTAGGATCCAACTATCTTTAGAGGCAAGTATGAAAAAACAGCATCTCCCTAAAAATAGTTTGGTAGGTTCATATGAAACATCATTACACTAGCAACTTCTAATAGATCTTTGTTTTTGCGCTCGGCAATCCCATTTTGTTCAGGGGTGTGGATTCCCTTTTTCTTTAAAGAAATTTGCAAGAATGCTGTTATAGTATTTCTGTCCCATTATTAGACCTTAGGATACATATTTTAGCTTGAAATTGATTTTCAATCATGGTATGAAAAGTTTGAAAGATGGTTGCTACATTTGACTTCTTATGCATTAGATATATCCAACACAAACTAGTATGATCGTCAATAAATGTTACAAACCATCGTTTCCTTGAAACTGTGGTTACTCTAGAAGGTCCCCACACATCACTATGGAACAAATAAAATGGTTTAGATGGAGAATAAGGTCTTGGAACATAGGTTTTTCTTTTGACTTTTAGCAAGCAAACAACTTTCACATGTCAATTTCAGATGATTTGTATTCTTTAACAATGAAGGAAACAAGTGTTTTAGATAAGTGAAGGTAGGATGTCCCATTCTGTAATGTAAAGACATTATTTGTTCAAAAATAGATACAGGAATATTACTGCTAGATTCTTGTGCTAGGTTGATACTAGGTAGATTTTCCTCAAAACAGTAAAGACCATTGGTCATCTTAGCCCTGCCAGTCGTCCTCCTCAAATGTTTGTCCTTGAAAAATACATTGAAAGTCATCGAAAATAACTGAACAACCAGAATCCTTTGTGAGTTTACTGATTGATAAAAGATTGCTGGTCAGTTTAGGGACATGAAGAACATATTTCAGGGTAATGGTGTTTGAGATTTTGATTGATCCTTTCCTTGCTATAGAAGAAAAACTTCGATCTGCAACCTTGACCTTTTTATTTCCAGGACATGGTGTGTATGTTTGGAAAAGTCTAAAAGAATTTGTCATGTAGTCTGAGGCTCCAAAATCTATGATCCAGGGAGCAGAGATAGTTGAGAGGTTAGAAGGAAAATAAGAGTTTGATAGAGCTTTAAAATCATTACCTGTATGAGCCATAGAAGCATTAGGAAGGTATGATGATGTAGAACTGGATTTCAGCAGCATAAGAAGATACTCCATCTGTTCTTTTGTGAAATGACCAGCATCAACTTCATTAGAAGTAGGAATTACTCATCCAGATTTCTCTCCCCCCTTATTTTTCTAGTTTGGAGGTTTTCCATTCAACTTCCAGCATGTTTCACTAGTGTGGCGAGGCTTATTACAGTAATCACACCAGAACCTATGGTTTATCACTTGTCTTTTCTTCTGTTTTACGCTGATAGGTGGATGTTTTAAAGGATGAGGCCACCTCTAGGGCTGATCCTTCAACTATACTTCTAGAACCCTTCTTTCTTAACATTACAGTTCTCCTACTTTCCTCCCTTCTCACCTCAAAAAACACCTCTCCTATTGATGGAAGAGGCTGTCTTCCAATGATTCTCCCTGTGACTTCATCGAATTCAACGTTTAGTCCTGCCAGAAATTTAAAGATTCGATTGTCTTCAACAATTTTTTTGTGATGTTGGAAATCATTTGTTGATTTCCAGTCATAACTATTGAAGAGATCCAAATGTTGCCATATTCGCTAAGCGAATTAAAGTATTTTGTTACTGACTCTTCTCCTTGGCGTTGATCTCCAATCTTGAATAGCACATGTAGTTAGAGCTTATGTCCTCCTCCATTGAGTTGACAAGCCATGTCATAACTATAGAGTTTTCTGCATCCCAAGTTGCATAAGCAGGATCTGCGCTGGCTGGAGCTTTCGTCTCACTAGTTAAATATCCCATCTTGCGATGACCTCTAATGTACATTCGGACTGCTTGTGGCCATTGGAGAAAATTCTCTCCATTTAGTCGTATGGTAGTGATATGGATTGAGTGAGAGTCCACCCCAGTTTTTAGGGATTCAACTCTGTTTTGTGAGTAGGGGACAATGGTTCTAGAGTTAACGTTGGAACTAGATGAAATTTCTGACATGATGAACCAAATAGGAAGAAAAAATCAAGAAAAAAATCAGGCAATTAGAGCTTTGATACCAACTTGAAAATAGTGAGTGAGTAGAACACACATTTCTCTTATTGAACTTAGGAATATATACAGCAGGTTCTTGACTAGATTAGGAAGAAAAGATGGAGAGATACTCCATGATTTTGTGACTAGAATCTCTGGAATTTCTTCCTATTTGCTCTCCTAATTTACATGCTAGTTTACATAATTTACTATTTAATATTCTACTTCCCAAATTCTTCCCAAATAACACAGGTTTGTCCACACAAAAGCTCCTTAGGATGAGGACAATGAATCATAAGATACAACCTTAGAAATGGATGTTGGGTATATGTTTTAACACCTTTTCTTAAAGTAATGGGAATATCAAGTTCAGAAACAAAAGCAAGAATCAAAGTGGTTTCATTACATACCTCAGGGCGTCCAAGATTTGGACCCAGAGAGTTTGATTGATCAAGAGTATCATGCTCAATATCCTTCTCCATTTGGTTTAGATGAGTGTAAATTCTCAAGTCCAGTCTGTCCAATCTACTTATAGCCAGAGGTGGTTCTCTTTCTTGAGGTGATTGTGCATCTATCTTCATTTGAAGATTTAGAAGAAAGGATAATGAAGGACTAATCACCTCTTCCTATATATGCTCCCCGAAGTGTTGGTTGGAATATGGTTTAAATTCCCGAAATGTGATAACCATAGTCACAAATTACTTCCTGGAAGGTGCATGATAACATTGATAATCCTTTTCAGTGCCAGAATATCTCACAGAGATACATTTGAGAGCTGGAGGTTCCAGCACTTTTCTTATGAACAAAGCACACACAACCAAAGACCTTTGGCGGAAAAATATAGGAACTTCTATCTTGTAAAACTTCCAGAATGTTTTAAAAAGTCTAGGATTCTAGGAGGCATCCAATTGATTAAGTAGGCTGTAGACAAAACAACATGCAAAAGGTGTTGGAAGATTCATAATGAACATAAGAGCTCAAGCTACCTCAAGTAGATGTCTATTTTTTCATTTACACACCACATTTTGAGCACTAGTGTCACCACAACTAATCTGATGTATAATTACATGCGTCTCCTAATAATTTTAAGGACGTTATTGATGTATTCTCTACCATTATAGGGGTATTTCTATGCATAATTATAGGGATACCTTCTCTTTTAGTGTAGCATATCTTCTAGATAAATTGTATATTCCTCTCTAATAGTAGAACTGAAAAATATTTTGTCTTCATTTTTTATGACCACCATTATCCAACAAATATAGGCCATCTTGAATTCTACCACTACCGATCATTTTCTCTATTTTCAACTCTTGAAAAATACAATGGATGGGAAAAAGGAGATTTTACAGTTAAGAGCCTTGGTAATAATTGATAGATAAAAGGTTAATAGGAAAGTTAGGCACATGAAAAACTAAGGTGACACTCAAAGTAGGAGTACATACAATAAATTTGATCTTGATATACCGACTAATGAACCATTCACTATGCAGACTTCTTCTATTCCTGAACATGATGTATAAGAAGTGGATTGATTTGAAGAGCCTGTCGTGTGTTTTATTGTTCCAAAATTATCACCCAAGAAGTTTTTTCAAGATTCGCATGAAGAGCATTACCTGATTTGACAAAGTTGGAAGAGGCAGGTCAACTGTGGTAGACTGAGATTCTAGCTGTGATATTAAATGCCTTGGGGATTGTTCTTCATCATTGAAAAAGGTTCCATTTGAAGTAGCATCTTCAAAAACTTCTACCATCTCAGAAACATTTGGTTGTAATTGTGTTGAGCCCATTCTTTTCCCTCCACTTCCTTTGGTTGGGCGTCCATGCAGTTTCTAGCATTATTCCTTGGTGTGTCGGGATTTCCCACAATAGTTACAGTGTAGGCCCTTGTTGAATGAACCTAAACTACGTGAATGTTCTTTAAAAGAATTAGCAGTTCAATAGGCACAACATGAACTATAACGTTTTGTCTGCTCTCCTCCTGCTGAACATATGCATAAATGTGTCTTAAGAAGGGTAAGAGATCTTTACCAAGCACTTGGACTCGAATCTGATTATATTCCATATCCAATCCAATAAGAAAGTCATAGATTTGTTCCTTCTCAACCAACTTTTGAAACTTGGCAGCATCAGTAGCACGTTGCTTGAAAGTCCTTATAGTAATCCAATTCCTGCAATAAGCCACTTAATTTAGCAAAATATTCAGCAATAGTCATCCACCTTGCTTCGTACTGTGCACCTTATTTCGTAATTCATAAACTTGTGCATCGTCGTCTAGTTGAGAATAAGTTTGCGATACAACACCCCAAATGGCAGTTACACTACTCAATAATTGGTATCTATGAGTTATCTGGAGTTGCATAGAATTAACAAGCAGAGACATCACGAGAGAATTGTTTGATTTCCATTGATTATAGTATAGGACGGACTGGTCTTTCTGGCTTAGTTGTATCTTCAGTAATACACTCTTGCAATCCTTTTGCTTGTATGAACAAAAGGCAAGATCTTGACCAAGCAAGGTAATTAGTTCCGTCAAGCTTTATAGGACTGATTTGGAGAGAAGAATTGTCATTGGAAACACTCAGATAGTCACCAGCAACAGTTTTCTTTACTTCAGCCATTGCAGAAAAAAAAAGTAGTAAATAAAGCACTAAAGAAAAAAGGTCTCGAGAATGAAACTCAAACCAGAACTTGTGGATGGGCAGGTCAGAGGTGTGGCGTAGAGAGAAGAAGGCTGGAGAGAAGAACAGCCGGAAAAAATCACCGGAGATGAGCTCACGTGCTGGTGTGTGGAAAACTACCGAAATTTTATGATAGTGTGTGAGGCCATGCACTCGATTGGACAGTGATGGGCTTCTGAGGACTGGCTGGGAAAAGGCTGTCTTCCTCCTGGGGTGGGTGGTGACAGTCACCTCCTTCTATAATGTCTCCTAGAAGCTTGACTTAAAGAAACTCTAGGGTTTGATTCTTGTTTTTTTTTGTATATATTCCCTAAAAATCTAGGAACAACTATGATACCATGTTAATGGACATTAATTTGAAGGTAGAACATGTTAATGGACAATAATTTGAAGAGAGAAATTATCTTTCTTGTATATTGATTTTGTTTGATAAGTACATCAATTTATATGCAAGGGTTATTGACAAAATAGGAGCTAATCAATACAATTGATTCCTAAATTTGCTCCTAGAAATACTTCCTAAATAAATTCTACATTTTCTTCCTAAATAATATTCTACAAGTATTCCCACATAGATTATGGGATTCTAACACCTATTATGTTAAAAAAATATAGTTACATACAAAGTCTTGTTGCAGGAATGGATGCTGTCTGCTCCAAATGAAAAGCTGCATTTACCAGCACCTAATGCGTTCATCCCTACTGACTTGTCACTAAAGAATTCTCAAGAGAAGGTTCAATGCAATATAATCATCTGATTCCACCTATATTTTTCTGCTAGTAGTTTCTCATTTGATGCACCTTTGCACCAGGTCAAATTTCCAGTTCTGCTAAGAAAGTCATCATATTCATATTTATGGTACAAGCCTGACAAAATATTCTGCACGCCCAAGGCATATGTTAAGATAGATTTCAGTTGTCCCCATTCTGGCAGCTCTCCTGAGGCTGAAGTTCTAACTGATATTTTTACTCGGTTGCTAACGGATTATTTGAATGAATATGGTATATAAGAGACATTTATGTTCTCTTTGATGTTTTCTTTTTTAAACTGCAGTAGTTTGTATGATTGGAGACTACTACATATGAATTAAATATCTAACACACCCTCGCAAGCTCCCTTCTCTTTATGCCCCCTTTTCCCAGAAGAAAGTACTCTGAAGTCTGAAGCAGTATAGCATGCTTAACAGCTTTATTTATTTTGTAATTTTCAGCCTATTATGCACATGTTGCTGGTCTATATTATAGCATTACCAACACAGACGGTGGATTTCAGGTAGTTGTCTAACTATTGTAATTTATGTGCTGGAGGTTAAGATATAAAACTAGATTTTTTAAAAACGAGGAATATCCTTTTACTTTCACACTTTTCTTATTACTTTTTCATCTATATGAGGTGCTTATTGATCTGGATTATCAGCCTAAAAGTCTTGCAAGTCACCAATTGCAACATATTAAGTCTTCATCATAATCATCATCTGCTGCGAGTTTGTTAGCTCTTTATGTATTCATATTTTATGTCCCTTTTTTTTTGTGCGGGTGGGTGGGTGGGTGGGAATCTTGGGGCACACTGTTTCTTCCATTTTTAACATGCTAATTTTCTGCATTCTTTTAGGTGACTCTGTTTGGTTATAATCACAAACTGCTTGTCCTGTTGGAAACTGTTATTGAAAAGATTGCAAAATTTGAGGTCATTCCTGACAGGTTTTCTGTCATCAAGGTAATGCCTAAGGATCCTAATGTGAAATTTTCAGCAAATGTTTTTCCGTTTTCTAGAAAATGTACTTTTTGACATTCTTTTGAATCATTATTATAATATTGAGAGCTCTGATATGGTCCTTAGGAAATATGATGGTATCTGCGATACTAAATTCAAATTTGTTTCCGCTTGTAGTCAAAGGATTATGAGGTCTGAGGGACTCTTTTCCTTCATATACGTGACTTTTCATTGTTGTGCCTGCATAAACTGCATGCTTTCATTTAGTCTAGTAGATGAAAAGAAACGAATTACAATTTTTCCCATTTTCCATCTAAATTGGTATGGCGAAGATGTGCAGCAATATCCACTTTTTTTTTCTCATCTCCAATTTTTTCTTCTCTATTATTTCATGTAATTCTCCAATAGGCTTGCATGGAGTAGCTGGCATACTCCATGCATAAAAGGCACTTTTATTCAGGACGATTTTGCAGTTAAAGAAGTATATTTAAGCATAGTGGTAGAGACAGCATTATACCTTTAAGACACTGTTGCTATTAAGCAGATGGTCCTTTTTTAAAATAAGAAATCTGAACTTGCATTCTCAAATGCCATGTTAATGACCAGAATATGTAGGGGATAGATTAGCTGTTAGAATGCTAGCTGTCTTTCCTTCTTTAGGAGATTGTATATGCTAGAATTATGGGATTAGATATAGGTAATTAAGGAGGGATTATAGTTACCTTAATTGTGTATAAAATAACTGTATATATGCCCTACTTACTTGAAGGGAATAAGAAGAATAAAAAAGACAGATTTTCCTCTCCTTCTTTCTCTCTTTATATGGTATCAGAGCCTAGTTCTGAAGAGGCTCTTCTCTTCTGTTTTTTATTTCTTCCTATTATTTCAAACTCAGACCTCACCAATCAACATATTAATCGACACAGCCAGTAAAGGAAGGTGTGCCACCATCATATTAAGCGTGTGTTCCACCGATCTTCTCTCCGACACCGCAACACGGTTTTTGGTCAGTTTCCAAACAACTTTGATCTTAATGGCAAATCCAGGTCCTAATCCCATAAGCATTACATCTGTAAAATTATTGGGAAGTAATAACTACATGTCTTGGGCTGATTCTGTTGATGGTTTATGGGTCAAGGATATCTGGATCATTTAATATCAGAAAATGTTGAAAATGAAAAAGATAAAGCTGTTTGGATAAAACTTGATGCACAACTATGTAGTTTATTGTGGCACTCTTAGATCAGAAATTGCTTCCACTTTTCCGGACTTGTAAGACCTGTTATGAAGTCTGGACCAAAGCTAAATCTCTCTATACTAATGACATTCAATGTATTTATAAGGTTGTGTCTTATTTAGCTCATTTACGTCAAGATCCACTAGATATGGTAAATTATTTGGGAAAGGTTGAAACTTTAAAAGATGAATTTGATTCACTTATGCTCATTACTGACAAGGTTGATGAAATGCTAAAACAAAGAGACAGATTGTTTATGGTTTTTGCATTGACTGGGTTACAACCTGAGTTGTCTGCTGTCAAAGATAAGATTTTGGCAAGTCCAACCATTCCGAGCTTTGAAGATGTTGTTGCTCGATTGTTATGCATTTCTGATAGTAAGGAAGTAATACCATCTGAGTCATTGGTGTTAGTTGTACAGAAGAACGATCAACGAAAATGGAAAGGGAAGAGCTCTAAACACTGTATTTATTGTAACAAAGGGGGACACACTCGTGACACGCGTTGGAGTCTACATGGTCGACCTCCTCGCTCTAATAATCCCACAGCACATGTGGCACATGTTCAAGGAGATGGTCTACTTCCTTTACCTGATACCAAAGCTCAGCAGTCCAATTCCATTACTTTATCTAGAGCGGACTACAACGAGTACTTACCATATCAAGCCTCAAAACATAAAGTTTACCAGGATAGTAAGTCTCTAGTCTGTCTTACCAAAAGTGGTCCAACTCCGTGGATAATGGACTCTGGAGCTTCTAAACATGTCTCTAGTAATAGAACTGACTTTTCATCCCTTATTCCTAATTTGAATCATTCTACTATTTCTGTTGCTAATGGTTCTCAAACTGCTATTAAAGGTATAGGAGAAGTTCAACTTTCCCCTTCTGTAACTTTAAAGCATGTTTTATTTGCTCCTGAATGTCCATATAATCTTCTTTCAGTTGGGAAATTATCCAAAAATCTTCTTTCCAGAAGATAATTCTTATCACTTGCCTTTAAAATTATTTGGTTGTACTTGTTTTGTTCATGGTCACACTCCAGGGAAGGATAAACTCAAACCCAAATCCATCAAGTGTGTATTTTTAGGCTACTCGCTTTTACAAAAAGGATATAAATGTTATGATCCCTTAGCAAAGAAATATTTTGTCTCTGCAAATGGAACCTTCTTTGAATAATCACCGTATTTCTCACCCAATAATGAGAACCAACACCTTATTTCCAATGTCCTACCCATTCCTATACTTAATCCACCACAAGAGCCACCCAAACAAACACCTCCTCTTCAACCTTACTTCCGACGAGCCAATCTCTCAGTTAACAATAATTATGTTCTCTCTGATAATGCAGATGCTTTACCTCTGTCTAAGAACTGACCTTCTGATACATCGTCACTTGCTCAAGTCATGCCCACACTGGAAGCAGAAAGTCCTCCCATTGCCATCCGAAAAGGTACTCGCACAACTTGTAACCCTTATCCCATTTATAATTTTCTTAGTTATCATCGCCTTTCTCCATTCTATAATGCCTTTGTTACTACTCTATCTAATGTTTCTATACGAAAGACTATACGCGAAGTATGAATCATCCTTGTTGGAGGAATGCCATGATAGAAGAAATGAATGCTCTACATAGTAATGGAACATGGGAATTGGTCCCCTTACCCAACGATAAAACTGTTGTTGGCTGTAAATGGGTATTCATTATAAAGGTTGGAACCGATGGAAAGATTGATCGACTTAAAGCTCGTTTAGTTGCTAAAGGATACACGCAGGTTTATGGTCTTGATTACATTGAGACTTTTTCTCCTTTTGCTAAAATTACCTTTGCTCGTCTCCTCATTTCCTTGGCAGATATGCATCACCAGACTCTCCATCAACTAGATATAAAAAATGCATTCCTCTATGGAGAACTAACTGAGGAAGTTTACATGGAGCAACCTCCTGGTTTTGTTGCTCAAGGGGAGTCAGGGTTGGTTTGTAGCTTACGCCGATCACAGTATGGGTTAAAACAGTCTCCAAGAGCATGGTTTGGGCAATTCAGCTTAGTGATTCAAGATTTCAGGATGACTAGATGTCAATCTGATCATTCTGTATTTTTCCAACATAAGAATGGAAAGTGTATCTATCAAGTTGTCTATGTGGATGATATAGTTGTTACTAGCAATGATCAGGAAGGTATCTCACTCTTGAAGAAACACTTGTGCACTCACTTTCAGACAAAAGACTTGGGCAAATTAAAATATTTTCTTGGCATTGAGGTAGCTCAATCAAATACAGAGATTGTTATCTCACAAAGAAAGTATGTCTTAGATATGTTGGAGGAGACGAGGATGTTGAATTGTAAGCCTATTGATATTCCTATGGATCCTAATGTCAAACTTGTTCCAGTACAGGGGGAGCCACTAAAAGATCCTAGAAGATATCGAAGGTTAGTAGGAAGATTAAATTACCTCACTCTCATAAGACCAGACATTTCATTTGCAATTAGTGTGGTTAATCAATTTCTTCAAGCTCCTTGCAATGACCATTGGGATGCACTCATTCGTATTCTTAGATATCTTAAAGGAGCTCCAACACAGGGATTGCTATATGAAGATAAAGGTAATGATAAAATCATTGGTTACTCTGATGCTGATTG